>AWOL01S0041876.1:128193-186803 GCA_000715115.1 Nicotiana otophora | reverse complement strand
TGGGGGGGGGGGGAGGTTGGTTCGTGCTCTCAATTCCTTGATTTGCCTTTGCTCTTATCTGGAGGTCCTGCTTGAGTCACCTCGGATAACGTCTGGCTTCTATAAAAATAAAATTTTCGAAAATATGCACTTGATAAATTGTTTGTAAAAAAATATAGTTGTTTGAAATATGTGATAATGCATGAGGGCGAATAATCTTGTCGAATTGGCGACTACGACACGCTTTTGAGACATTGCAACCTCCTTAACTCCTCCTCACAATTCTACCCCGGTTTAAATTCATACCTCTGGCGATACATTCCTTGGAGGTTCCGAACATGATGAGATCGGGCAAACTCAAGATCTTGCCCCAGTTTTTGACCATGGGGGAAATGAAGATTTTATTATGATGTGACCGAACCCACAGTGCTGCCTACGTATCCCCTCTTAAATGGGAATCAGGTCAAGCGTAGTTCAGTTACATCGAATAGAAAGTGCAAACATAATCTTAAACATAGTATCTCTTGACTGCGTCCGAATTGATGGGTGGCCAAATCTCTCCATCCATTTCTGCAAGTATAAGTGCTCATCCCGTTAATACTCGGTGGACCATATAAGGGCCTTACCAGTTGGGTGAGAATTTCTCCTTTGCTTCATCCTGATGTGGGAAGATCTGTTTCAGTACCAATTACCCCATGTGAATTGCCTTGACCTAACCTTTTTGTTGAAATCTCTTGCCATTCTATTCTGGTAGAGTTGACCGTGACACGCTGCGTTCATTCTTTTTCCGTCAATGAGAGCCAGTTGGTCATACCGGTTTCGTATCCATTCTGCGTCACTGAGCTCGGCTTCTTGTATGATTCTTAAGGAAGGGATCTCCACTTCGCTGGGAATAACGGCTTTAGTACCGTAAACCAATAAATGGGGAGTTGCCCCCGTTGATGTACGACCTGTGTTTCGATACATGAGTAAAGAAAATGGTAGCTTTTCGTGACATTATTTGTAGTTGTCCGCCATTTTCCTCAATATTTTCTTGATGTTCTTATTGGCGGCTTCTACGGCTCCATTCATTTGCGGCTGGTATGCTGTGGAATTCCGATGCTTTATATTAAATGTTTCAAACATGGCTTTCATCAGATCACTATTGAGATTAGCAGCATTGTCAGTGATGATTGATTCAGGTACTCCAAATCGACAGACGATGCGATCCCAGACGAAATCCGCTATGACCGTCTTAGTCACAGCCTTATAGGACGAGACTTCCGCCCATTTTGTGAAGTAGTCTATAGCCACCAAAATGAATCTATGTCCGTTTGAAGTAGTGGGTTCGGTTGGTCCGATGACCTCCATGCCCCAAGTAGAGAAAGGCCAGGGTAAACTAGTTGCATTGAGTTCGTTGGGCGGTACTCGTATCATATCAGCATGTATCTAGCATTGGTAACACTTTTGAACATATTTGATCTAGTCTGTTTCCATAGTCATCCAAAAATATCCTGCTCTTAATATCTTTTGGCCAAAACAAAGCCGTTCATGTAAGGTCCGCAGATTCCGGCATGTATTTCTTGGAGCAATCTAGATGCCTCATTGGCATCAACACATCGCAGTAATCCCAAGTCGGGAGTTCTTCTATACGGAATTCCTCCGCTTTGGAAGAAATGATTGGCCAATCTTAGGAGCGTGCACTTCTGGGTGTATCTAGCATTCTCTGGATATTCTCCCTTTTCCAAGTGTTCCTTGATATCATGGAACCATGGATTTCCGTCAAACTTTTCTTCAACATAAGCACAATAATCTAGTTGCTCATGAATTCCTATTGAGATAGGATCGATAAAGTTCTTGGTGGATGTTGTATCATGAAAGACAAGGTGGCTAGTGCATCTGCAAATTCATTCTGAATCCTTGGTACATGCTTGAATTCTATCTTCGTGAACCTCGTGATCAGATCTTGTACACAATGCAAGTATGGCAATACTTTAGTATTCTTAGTAGCCCATTATCCTAGAACCTGGTGTACCAATAGATTTGAATCTCCGATTACCAGCAGCTCGGCTAACCTAAGTCCTAAGATGCAGGCCTCGTATTCTGCCATATTGTTGGTGTAGGGGAATTTGAGTTTTGCGGATACCGTGTAATGTTGACCGGTTTCTGATACTAAGATGGCTCTGATGCCTACTCCCTTGAAGTTTGCTGCTCTGTCAAAGAACATCCTCCAACCGTTATATGCCACAAAGGATACCTCTTCGTCAAGAAAATACGTCTTCAATGGTTCGTATTCTCTGCCTATGGGATTTTCGGCCAAATGATCAGACAATGCTTGCCCTTTGACTGACTTCTAAGTTATATAGATGATGTAGAACTTACTCAGCAATATCTGCCACTTTTCTAACTTACCCGTAGGCATGGGCTTCTGAAAGATGCATTTTAGCTGATCCATCCTTGATATGAGATATGTAGTGTACGCAAAAAAATAGTGTCTCAACTTTTGGGCTATCCATGTCAAAGTACAGTAGGTGCGTTCCAACAAAGAGTACCTGGCTTCGTAAGGCGTGAACTTCTTGCTCAGATAATATATCGACTGCCTTCATCATGTTGTCCTAGAATGCAACCAAAGGCCCCATCCAACCAGACAGATAAAGCAACAGAGGTCTTCCTGGTTCTAGTGGGACCAGCACGGGTGGTTTAGACAAATACTCCTTGGTCTTGTCGAAGGCCTTCTGGCATTCTTCAGTCCAGCTTGCTATAGCATCTTTCTTCAACATTTTGAAGATTGGCTCACATATCACCATTGATTGTGCTATAAAACGGCTACTATAATTGAGGCGCCCTAGAAAACTCATCACATCTTTCTTATTCTTTGGTGGTGGCAAGTCCTGGATAACTTTGATTTTTTATGGGTCTAGATCAATGCCTCGGCGGCTGACGATGAAACCTAACAATTTTCCCGCAGGGACTCCGAAGGCACATTTTGCGGGGTTTAACTTCAAGTTGTATTTTCGACGCCGATCAAAAGATTTCTTCAGGTCTGCTATATGATCTGAACTTCTTTTGGATTTGATGATAGCATCATCTACGTACACCTCTATTTCCTTGTGTATCATGTCGTGGAAGATAGTCGTCATGGCCCTTATGTAGGTGGCCCGTTATTCTTCAAACCAAACGGTATCATTTTGTAAACATATATTCCCCACGGTGTGATAAAGGTGGGTTTTTTCGGCGTCCTTTTTATGCATCCAAATCTGATGGTATTCTACGAATCAGTCCACAAAGGATTGGAGTTCATGCTTGGCGCAATTGTCGATCAGTATGTGTATGTTAGGCAGCGGGAAATCATCGTTAGGACTTGTTCTATTCAAATCTCAGTAATCGACACATACTCTAACTTTCCCATCTTTCTTTGGAACCGGCACAATGTTGGCTAAGCAGGTCGGGTATTCGACCACTCGGAGAATCTTGGCTTTGATTTGCTTGGTGACCTCCTCTTTTATCTTTAAAATCATATCTGGCTTGAACTTTCTGAGCTTCTTCTTTTTCGGTGGACACATGGGATTGGTGGGTAGCTTGTGAGCTACTATGGATGTGCTTAAACCAGTCATATCATCGTCGTACCATGCGAAGATGTCCTCATACACCTTTAGAAACCTGACATACTCTTCCTTTTCTGTCGGTGATAGATGGATGCTTATGCGAGTTTCCTTGACTGTTTCAGAATCCCCTAAGTTAATGACCTCAGTTTCCTCCAAATTAGACTTCGATTTGTTTTCAAACTTTTCTACTTCTTTGACAATTTCCTCGGGTATTACATCATCCTCTAGATCTTCTGAATCACTGTCCTTATATCGCATCGTCTCATTACATATCACAGTCGTAGGTTCATCAGGATATGTAATAATTATGCTGAAAAGAATGTAGAAAGATAATAATAAATATGAAAAGCAATAATGCATTAAGGAAAATTTTAAATGTCAACAAGTACGACTCGATGGCTCGAGTAATTATTTCAAAATAAAATACTGAAAAATGTCTTAAATGCTCAAAATAATTTAAAAATAAGTCATGCTAATTTGCAAGGCTACCCAGGAACTCGGCGAGCCCTGGATGGTGCAGCGGTCCAATTCTTGAGAACAACTCCCTCATCTATTATTTGAATGGTAAGGTCTTCCTCCTCCTCCTCCCCCTCGACAATTACGCTGCAGTTCATGTCTTCCTCATCCAGAAACAGCTTCCTCATACTGGCCAAAACCTCATCTTCTTCGGTTCCCCACATCATGTCAGCTTGACAAAATGTCTGGTACAGCGGTGGTACGGGTTGTTCCAGCGGATAATAAGGGGCGCGCCATGGCGATATCCAATCCTGATGCTCTTGCACACTGTATTCATATCCGAGTCTAAAGGTCGTGCCATGGTACTGTGGTTGTACAGGTTTAGTGATCTTTTGAAGCTTTTTGCCAAGACCCTTGCCAGGTTCATATCCCATCCACAACAATATGCTTTCTATCTTCTTGCTCCACTATCGATCCTTTTTAATTGCGTTCACCCGCTCAATACGGTGATATGTTTCTCCACCCAACTTCCTCCTATTTTCGATGACTGGAACGGTCTGGATGGTGTAGATAGGGTTGCTTCCGTCGCCATGAATGATCACCTCCTGATAATTCTATTCGAACTTCACAGCGTGGTGAAGAGTAGAAGCCACTGCCCCAGCTACAAGTATCCACGGTCGTCCCAACAATAGGTTGTACGTAATAGATATATCTAACACTTGGAACTGAACATCAAACCAAGTCGAACTCATCTGTAGATCAAGGTTGATTTCCCCGATAGTGGCTCTCTGAGATCCGTCGAATGCCTTCACATTCATGCTGCTCATTCGTATCTCGTACAGGCCCTTACTTAATCTCTTCAGAGTGGTCAGTGGACATATGTTCATACTCGAACCTCCATCTATCAGGACCATGGCAATGAGCTTGTCCTCAAATTGCACTGTGATGTGCAACGCCTTGTTGTGACTTAGTCCTTCTGGTGGTAACTCATCTTTGTGGAAAGCAATTTTATGGCTCTCTAATACCTGTCCATTCATGTTAGCCATATATCCACTAGTGATGCTGGCGGGTACATAAGCTTTACTCAACACTTTCTTCAAAGAATTCTTATGCGTGTCTGAGTTTTGCAACAGTGATAAGATGGATATCTGAGCAAGGGTCTTGTTCAGGTGATCAAAAATAGAGTATTCTCTTGTTTGTATCTTCCTCCAAAGATCGTCAGTGCCGGTCTCAACAACAGGCAGTTTAGGTGCAGCTTCCTTGCTTGTTCTTCCCAGATTCTCAGGTGTGTAAACTCTACTAGTTCTAGTCATACCTTGCGCGACACATGTTTCTTCTATTTTGGCTTTTCCCTTTCTTCCTGCTTTCGCAACATAATCCCATGGGACGGTATCAGGCTCGTAAGATGGTGTGGGAGCTACCATTACAGTGAATGGTGTAGCTATCTCAACTTCAAATGGCACCTGGGTTTGTACCACAACTGGCGTGAGGGTGACCGGAGATGTTTTAGGAGAGTCTCCCTCTCGAATGAGTCCAATGAACCCTTCCTAGTCCTACTCTTCATCAATTTTAATCACGTTCACTCCCTCACCTCTGTGATCCGGGAGAGGGTTATTGCAGACGTTCGGTACAACTTCCTTTGCTTGTATAACCTTAGTGTCGATGATCGTTTGAATCTTGTCTTTCAACGTGCGGAATTTCTCAATGGTATGACCCTTCATGCATGAATGATAAGCACATGTTTTGTTAGGATTGATCCATTGTGAAGGATTTTCCACAACAATATTAGGAATAGGGGTGATGTAACCCACAGCCTTCAGTCTTTCATATAGTTGGGCTATGGGTTCAGCAATTAGGGTATATTGTCTCGGAGGTCTGCGGTCAAAATTTGAACGTGCCTTTAGGTAGCTTTGGTGAGCGGGTGGAGGTGAATGGTAATATGCAGGTTGAGTGTTATAGGTATGGTAGGTAATGGCAGTGTATTGGTATTTTGGGGGCGAGGGTTGATATGTGGGTTGAGGTGTTTGGTATGTGAGGGGAGACTTAGGGCCCTGGATACCATCACGACACCCAGTTCTTTCTTCTTTGAAATACCTCCTGATTGCAAGGCTTTATTTATGGCTTGCAGCGCCTCGAAATTAGTCACCATCCCACTCTTTATTCCTTCTTCTATCCTCTCTCCTAGCTAGATGATGTCCGAGAACTCGTGATTCTCAATAACCATCAACCTTTCATAATACTGTGGATCTTGAGCTCTAACAAAGAACTTGTTCATTTGTTCTTCTTAAAGTGCTGGCCTTACCTTTGCGGCCTCTGATCTCCAATGAGTAGCATACTCGCGGAAAGTTTCTGTCGGTTTTTTCTTGAGGTTTTGAATGTAGAAAATGCCTGGCGCGTTCTCTGTGTTGAACCTGAATCTATCCATGAAGTTTGATGCCATACTTATCCAATTTGCCCACTTCTTTGGGTTTGACTAATATACCAAGCCAAAGCGTCTCCTGTAAGGCTTCGCATGAACAATTTCATGTGGATTTGTTCATTCTTACCCACTCCTACAAGCTTGTTGCAATATATTCTTAGATGCACCTTTGGATCACCAGTACCATCGAACATTTCAAACTTTGGAGGTTTGTAACCCTCTGGCAGTTCCACATCTGGCTGAATACACAGATCTTCGTAATTCAGACCTTCAATGCCTTTTCTGCCTTCAACACTCTGTACCCTCCATGTGAGTTTCTTAAGTTCTTCCGCCATGTTTCTAATGAGCATGTACTTCTCAGTTGATTCAAGGATGTATGGGGTTTGTTGTGGGGTATGGGGTAAGGTTTCTACATATATCGAATTGCTTTGATGCACTCCGATATGCACCTTCGGATCACCAGTGCCATCGAACATTTCGAACTTTGGAGGTTTGTAACCCTCTGGAAGTTCCACATCTAGCTAAATACACAGATCTTCGTAATTCAGACCTTCAACACCTTTCCCACCTTCAACACTCTATACCCTCCCTGTGAGTTTCTTAAGTTCTTTCGCCATGTTTGTAATGAGCAGGTCCTTTTCAGTCAATTCGGGTATGTATGGGGTTTGTTGTGGGGTATGGGTAAGGTTTCTACATATATCAGATTGCTTTGATGAGTCCCTGAAACTTAGGTATATGGGTGATCGTTGGTCGAGTTTTGTGGATCGGGAGTAGGTTGTGATGCATTTTGGGGGTGTGATATGTAGTAGTTTGCAAGTATTGAGTTGGATAATGGTGATGTTGTTGAGGGATTTGCAATGGTGATGGGTTAAGGTTCTGGGGAGGTGCAGGATTATGATACTGGTGTGGAGGATTTCGAGCCATGGGTGGTGGGTTCTGATTTTGTGTGTTTTGTAGTGGTGTTTGGTTTTGGATAGTCGGGTTTTGCTGGTTGATGTCGAGAACATTGAGAGTAAGGGAAAGGTTTGCCAGATTTCGGACCTGCTCAAGCTCACCCTGTAGTTCCAAAATTTTCTGCTCCAAGCGTAAGACCAACTCGTTCTGTCCCGGAGTACTTCTACCATCTGAAGTTTCAACATTTTTCTCCATAACAACATTGTCTTTTAGGATACCACTTAAATCATCCATTTTCCCTTTGCCCTTGCTTTTGCTTTTCAGATCGCTGGGTGGAGGAGGAGGTGGAAGACCTCTAGATCTGATGTGGTATGCTGTCATTGCCAGTATGCACGAACCAACCTTTGGGAATGGGAATAATCAGAAAGAAAGAAAAAATAAAAGGTAACCAAGTCAGTAAGGTAAAATAAAAGAGTGTTTGCAATATTTAAATATGTTTCACAAAGTTATGTAATAGTTCGCGTCCTCATTTGGGGACCTCATTGTGCCTGAGGTAGGCCTAAGCGACACATATACTCGGAGAAAACTGGTACCCACGTTTGCTTCATTTCATTAATGCAAAAGTGAACCAAAACAATCTTTTACTAAATCGACAATAATATAATAAAGTTACTAATGTCATTTAGCCTTATTACATCGAAACCTAATCTAAGCTAGAAAGCAGTAACGAACATTATTTTCCAATTTACTTGGTCCCTGGAGGACCTTCTCCATGCTTGGCTCTTTTGACCCCATCAATCATGTTTCCCAGATCGCGCATATCCAGCAACAAGTAAGTTTTTGCCAGCTTTCCTCCTTCATCATCGTCCATGCCTTGACAATCCGAAAGTCTCTTTCTTATCTTCCCTTCTAGCTCCATCAGTCATTGTTCCGGGTATTCTAATCTTTCCGTTGACTTAGTGGTAATCTCCTTCCATTCCCTTATCGCCTCCATGTTCACTTTGTGCTGCTCGAGATGTTTAGCTTCGGACTCGAACACCCTTTTGCGTAACCTCTTGTACTACACATGTGCCTCAGCCACTTCATCTATGATCATATCTTTCAGATTGACTCCTAGTTTGACGTCCCCAGCTACGTCGTCTTCTAACCATGATGGATAATAGTACATATGGCCGACGTAATACATGTCTGGCTAAATAGTTTCCCCTTCTACAATGATCTTTTGGTTCCACATATGTTGCACTTCTAACTTGAACGGGATGACATCTCCCTTGAAATCTGCCTTGTATTGAACCATGCTGGAAACCCGATGTATGACCTATTCTCTTCCATCTTGCCTCATTACCCTTATAGGAGTGTAAGGATAGATGCCTCACAACCCGATCAGTACCAAATGAGTAGTCCCCCTTGACCTGATGATGAACTCACTACTAGGAAACCATTCAAACATCCAATGCACTTGCTCGTCTGTCAGATTACTGAAGAAATGCAACTAACTTACAGTATTTCCAGGCTTTGCAAACTTGTTTGGAATAAACGTCATTTTCTTTGGGTGATGGTTGGCTATGTAGTCATTTGGTGTCCTTCGCAGAAGATGTTGACGATACTCACCCCTCTGAAAAGTATTCCAGCAACCAGACTTGTAGTAATAGATTGCAACCCTCAAAGTGGTCAAACCCACGCTTGTACCGATCTAGAGCACGACACATCTCAGCTAAGATTATTGGAATGATAGTATAGGTTTTTCCTTCGATACCATCCATTAAGGTCCTGCCGACCATGGCTAATCGAGTATGAATCCTTCCTCCTTTCATTGGAAAGATCAACAACCCCGGAAAAGCAGATAATGAAAACATAAAACTGGCGATGCACCCATCCCAAAGAAGTAATAGCTAGTTCATCATGATGAAAACGATATGATTTGCTATGCCCATAACGTTCATAAAGAAACTCAAAAAGAATGTACGATTTCTTTAGACAAAGCAATTCATCATTCTTCTTAAAACATAATATTTTCAGAAAACCACGGGGAGTGCGATTCTCTGGTACTAGAAATCCCGGACTATCCCATGGTAACTTGGAGAACCCCCCTATTTCTTCTAGGAGATGAGTCATTTCTATATTGCCAAAACGAAAAATAACTCGTTTTTCATTCCAGAACATGGTAGCGGCCTTGATCAATTCCCTATTTAGTCGAATGTTCAGCAAAGACGGAAGGTCACCAAGTACCCTCCTCACATGATTTCTGTCACAAGGCGCGAGGTCTTTCCACCAGTCAAGTAGCAAAGGCGAAATATTTTGGACCATACCGAACCTGGGGATTTCATGCTTCATTTCTGCAAACAAATAAAGTTAATCTTTCTCTCACTCTAAATTCGGATACTTACGCAATAATGATCAACATGTTGTCATATTTTTTCCAAGTAATGCACGTAACATGACGTGGCCTTTGGGATTATGGAAATCCTGTCGGACTTTGGACAAGGTTTATCTAAGCGGACTGTTACGTCAAAAACGCTTCAACCCGTACTAGGTTTAACATGATACATGTACATTTAAAAAATTGGAGTGGGATTTCTAGAATGGTCTAGACTGGTACTCCCAAGTGGACAACTTGAGAGGGAAAGACAAGGGACCGTCGACTACACCGCTGATCGACTAGTCTGCCGCAAATAAGCCTTTCTAATTTAAAAAGGGTAATTTTAGAAAAGCGCGGACACTCATCAAGTGCCGCTATGTTGATAATTGGCACGAGTGAAATATGATGCGGAGCATGCTTTATGCAGGAATAATAACACATTGCCAAGTATTTGCATGATAAAGGTACGTAAAAGCACTAAATGTTATAGCAAAAATGATCATGAAAAGAAGAGGAAAGAAAGACAAAAGAGAGAAGTAAACATGCGAGAACATAATAAAGCAGAGAGGGGAATAGGGATGGGAGAGTCATAATATAACAGACTTAGGCAAGATGAAAGAAATGGATAGAGGTCATACATGTCATAGAAAATAAAGGAGTGCAAGGGAAGGGATGTGCATGTTATAGCAGTTTAAAACAAATAAAGGTGAATAAGGAAAGGGATGTGCATGTCATAGCAGTTTAAAATAAATAAAGGTGAATAAGAAAAGTGATGTGTATGTCATAGCAGTTTAAAACAAATAAAGGTGAATAAGGAAAGGGATGTGCATGTCATAGCAGTTTAAAATAAATAAAGGTGAATAAGAAAAGTGATGTGTATGTCATAGCAGTTTAAAACAAATAAAGGTGAATAAGGAAAGGGATGTGCATGTCATAGCAGTTTAAAATAAATAAAGGTGAATAAGAAAAGTGATGTGTATGTCATAGCAGTTTAAAACAAATAAAGGTGAATAAGGAAAGGGATGTGCATGTCATAGCAGTTTAAAATAAATAAAGGTGAATAAGAAAAGTGATGTGTATGTCATAGCAGTTTAAAACAAATAAAGGTGAATAAGGAAAGGGATGTGCATGTCATAGCAGTTTAAAATAAATAAAGGTGAATAAGAAAAGTGATGTGTATGTCATAGCAGTTTAAAACAAATAAGGAAAACAATCCATATAAATCAAGTACGTCATGGTAAGAGCCTAAGCCTCATCCCTAGCAGAGTCATCATGTTGTCGCACCCCATTATCTCGTGAAAACGGGAAGAGAAGAGTCGCCACCTAACGATTTTTTAAAGTGCGTTAGGGCGCCTATTTGCAAATAATTCTGTTTGGCTAGTCTGCGTCACCAAAGATCGGGTAAGGGCTCAAATTACCTTGAAGAGAAGGTGTTAGGCACTCTTCGAGGTCCACAACTGTGGGTCTCAGCCGAACTTTAAATTATGTGGATTATATGATTCGGCTAGGTGATAGAATAAACAAAGGAAAATGTAGAAGTCGAAGAGTCTTATCATAACACCTGAGAGTCGGTACAAATGATTACAAGGTTACAACTACATTAATCTATGTCATATGACTAAGTGTGAATAACAAGTAGATAAATAAAAACAAAGGGGGGAGGGGTCCTAAGTTTTTTAGCCTAAAGGATCACCCCGTGCAACATAAATAATACTTCGTAACTCCTTTTAGGTAAGGAGTTACTCATATTATTCAGTAGGCACAGACTATCATCTCCTGCTACCCAATTACTATGTTGAAGTCGTTACCTAAAGACGCTCTAATTCAATTCTAAACTGTATCCTATGTGTGTACTACCCGTCCCGTACCTGTGGTCCAGGAGGCTTTGGACCTCTATTTGGATGATTCTAGACTTTACCTAGGTTGCTCAAAATGATAAAACTAATCGCGCATTCAAAACAAGTAGGATTGCACATAATCAACACCAAAGGCTCAAATTCACCTCCTCATATAGACACGAATGCACGTTGTCAGTTAGGCAGACAATTATAGCTACACTAGCGATGTTCAGATTATTTAAACGGACAGCTATAGATTAGCAGGTTTGGTATGATAAATTGTTCCAAACCTATAGGCATAGTTTCTATATGATTTGAACTATTCAGTAATCAATGTAAAATTCTTATAGGTAGGATTTCTAGCTGACTGACTTCAGGTGTCACACAGGCAATGGCGTTGTTCCAAGTTAACTAGCTTACAGGTTACAGATATTACAAACCTATAGACATGATTTCTAAGTTGTTTACGCAATGGGCGGTGAAGGCTATTAGAAACTAGGAGTTACCAGCATTTGATTTTATGGGTATGCCTTCCAGGCGGATAACAGTAGACGAGATTTCTAATAGGGCATTTGAGTCACTTTTATCATACTTATTCCTATAGGCATGCTATCTATGTGGAAGTGTAATAAAACGGCGGGAGCAGTTTATTAAGAAATTAGTGTCCTATAATCATGATATCTAGATGGACAACACACCAAAATAAAAGCAATTTGATTAACCATCTGAAGTCATATAGGCATGAGAGCTAGAAAAAACATATACATCCTATAGGCATGTTATCTAAACACAAGTATGTCGAATAATAGCAGGTTTAAGATAGAGTGCAAGTATTAGGGAAATTAGGTGAGGTGTGTGCAATTCCTAAAGACATGACATCTATTAGTGCACGAAATAACAAATAAGACATGTTAAATAAAACAACGAATAGAACACATATACCCTATAGGCATGTTTTCTACCCTTTATGCAAGAACAAAACACATCCATTCCCCAATTTCGCTATATCCCCAATTATTCATTATTACAAGTTATTAGAGCCCAAATGAAATAATGCAAGCCAAATATGACAAAAATACATGCTGAAACAAGTACGGGCCTCCATCAAACAGTACAGTCCCACTATAAAATAACCCAGCGAATTTTTGGGCCTTCAGCAGCCTTACTAACCAACAGACCCAAATCTCAAGCTCATAAGGACAGTAGAATCTTCCTGAATCCAGTACCCATGTCCAACAACACATATGGCCCAACATCAGGCCCAACAAATAACTTACTTAGCCAAATGGATGCCAAACTTAACCATGCAGATGACAGACCACTCACAGGATTAATTTAAACAACTTGTCACACTTAACTCCTAAAGTTATAACTAACAACAGTTCTAGACAAAGCATATAGACAAGATCACATGAAATACTGACAAGTCTACAAGGCAGGTTCATGCTTGTATTCTCAGAAACAAAGCTAAAGGGTCACTATTTCGAAGAGTTTCAAAAGTAAAATAATTCAGAATTAGCCTAAAGAACTTTAGACACATGAAACTCTAATAGAGTGAAATAGAGCATAGCGTTCACATGAAAGTTTTAACATGAAGGTCTAGTGAAAACAATATAACATAATAGGTTCATGATCAAGTAATTACTTAGCAAAAGAAAGTTATCATGCTAAACATTAATCACAGTACAAGAGACAACATCAAACTTCAACATTAGGAGAAGCAAGCATCAATTCCAATACTATTTGGCCATGTATAGTGAAATAAGGTCAGTTGTAAAATTATTCCTAAGGTCTTGACTGGTACTAAGGAAGGCAGGATTGAGCAAGTCAGCAAACACATAATAGAATCACAAATACATAATAACAGGTCCCCAGAGATAGCAGGACCTGAAGAGTAACAAGTTAAACATGGACTAAATTACTTCCTAAGCATGAGTTTGGTTGACATAACAATCCAGGACAGGGTAGGAAAGCAAACTCTGGATTGACAACAAACATCGGCATAACATAACAGGCTAAACATGTTTAGTAGAGCCAGAATTCTCAATAGGCAAAGACACATTAAGAACTAGATTGTCACATAAAGGCTGGATATTGCATTTCACCTTATAGACTATAAGTATATTTAAACAACACAGGATTGAACTAAGCATGGAACACACAGTAAAGCTCATAATTGACTGGCATCACAGTTAAGAATTGGTCACAGTAGAGTATCGGATACATTAAAACACATAAGTTGGTTTATCATAAGGATGCAGAACAAAGTAGGGAATAATCTCAGGGAGAGTAGTAGGTAATAAGCATTCTAACACACACATTAAGGTAAACATGCTTAAGAGAGTCAAAAATCATTCATACTGAACACATGTAATAGACAGATGTCAGAGCTGGGAATTGTAGGCTAGTTCAAATGCGAGAAAAGAGTTCAGAATCACAAAACAGCTTTAGAGCCAATAAGGTTGCAAACATATATGGCATAGGAACATATTAATTCACAAAAGTCTCAGTAGCATTAATATATTGAATATGAACAGAAACGAAAGAGGATGAATTGCTAAGGTCAAAGAACTTACCAGCTATCAACAACAACAACAACAACAACCCAGTATAATCCCACTAGTGGGGTCTGGGGAGGGTAATGTGTACGCAGACCTTACCCCTACCCTGTGGTAGAGAGGCTGTTTCCAAATATCAATTAACAAATAAATAAACAAGTAGAATAGTCCCAGCGGTACTTCAAACGTCAATAGAGAGCATCAGAACCCAAAATAATCTTAGTGCGTCAGAGTTCCTAAGGGTTTTAGATGAACCCCTGGCAGTGCTCGCACTAAGAAAGGTCAACTAATCAAATTCAGGTGGCCTTGGCTTTCAGCTGGCCAAGAGCCAAAGTTCATAACAATATAGAATGAGAGAATAAGAGAGTAATAGTGGTAAATTTCAGTGACCAAGTCCTCTCTAAAGGGAATTACGGGAGGAGTTTATATAGTGTTCAAATTAAGCAGACAAGCATGGAAAATTATCAATCAAACACAAAGAAGAAAAGAATATATTGCATATAATCAAAATCGGCAAAGGAGAAGGAGATTCTCAAACCCTAGTTGGGTCCAGGCATATGAAAACCGAACCAAGAATCAAGGATCCTTCCTTGTATGATGTATACATACGAGACATCGTCCAAATCTCCAAAGCAACACAGTTGACCAAACCAAATCTTGGAAGATAGTTCTTGCCAAAAATAAGGCAAGAACTCTAAGTAACCCATAAGCGTGTATACACCATCATAGTACCTCAAAATAGGTAAGTAAATTATAGACTGATTTCATGTTTAGGTTGGAATTGGAGAGAATTAGAGGCGGCTGCAAGGGTTTCTTTCAGAGACGAGAGAACATTCGAGAGTAGAGGGGATTTAGGGGTGGCGGAGATGGGGAATGGGTCTTCAGGGTTTGGGTTTGTTTAATTAAAAAGGAGAGGGCATCTGTGGGCCGTTGATCTCTGAGATCAACGGGTAAGATAGAAGAAGAAGTGGGGCGGGTTGTTTAAAATGGATCGTGACCGGGTTAAATGAAGGGGTTGTTTGGTTTGGGCTGCTGAGGGGTTTAATGGAGATGGGCCAGCTGTTTTGGGCCTGGTTTTGGTCCAAAATTAGCCCTATATTGGGCTATACAATTAAATATACAAAAATTATTTAAAATACTTTATAAAAAGTAATTTATTGATAATAAAAATATTACTTATGTGGTAAAATAATAGATTAACATTATAAAAATGTAAAATACTATTTTGGTGCAAATAATGTAGTTATGTATAGAATATAGGCTATTATTGCAAAATTACGTAAGTAGTTCAAAAATGCAGATGTAATTATATAAAATAAAGTAAAATATTGTACGGCACATATATAGGTGTAAACAATAAATTTGTATGATTAAGTCATCGCAAAATAATTTGAAGGAGTAATTAGTAAATATTTGAGTAATTTAAATGCAAGAAAAATCAATTTTAAAACCTCAAAAATTATGAGAAATTGCAGAAAATACTTATATGACTCTTGTAAATTGATGATGATGCAGAAATGATATTTTGAAAGTATATAGGATATTTATAAAAATATGAGAGCAAAATTAAATATCAACATACCTTAGTGAAGAGAATGTTCACATAAAGTTGCTTGAGCATCTCCAAGAACTGCCCAAAGCATTTGTCAAGTTTTTCCCGGTTCATCTTTTGAGGGAATGGTAGGGATGACATGTGTTTACTTTCTTCAATATCCTTTTGTGCCCCACTACTCCGGCATTTCTTCTCTTCACTCTTTTTCTCTTCCATTGTCTCAATCTGCTTGTTTACTGCCTCTAGTCTAGCTTTCACAACTGGGTCAACCAACATTTTGCCGCTTCTCAGAGATACAAATTTAATTGTTTCCTTTAGGTTCTTTTCAGTGTCAGAGGGTAGAGTCCCAGGAGCCCTCTCAGATAACAAATTTGGAATGCATCCCATTTGTTTTTCTAAATTACGGATGGTTATGCCCTGCTCCCGGATGGCTGTGCCCTGAGCCTTGAATTTTTCATCTGATTTGTTGATGAATGCCTTCAGGAGATCTTCCATACTGGACTAATTTGACTGCTATGGATGGTATTGCTACCTCTGCTGATTATGAAAACCTGGTGGTCCTTGACCCTGGGGTCTAGGATTATTTTGTTGCCATGAGTTCAAACTCCCACTAGGTGAACTCCACAAAATACCTGGATGTCTTTTCCCCATAGCATTATAGTTGTTCCCACATTGATAATTTCCTCTATTAAAGTTCCCTACCACGTTTACTTCCTCAGCTGAAGCTTGACACTCATATGTAGGGTGTCTCATTCCACAAAAGTTATATGCTGCTTGCGGTTCACTCTATATCTTGGCCAATATCCACTTTCTTATCTCTTTGGCCATGGTGTCTAGTTGGGCTTGCACTGATGTGTTAGAGTGAACCTGGTGAACTCCAACAGATTTTCTCCTGTCATTACCCCCAACAGGCCACTAGTTAGCGTCCTTAGACAATTCCTCAAGAATTAAGATGACCTCCTCCGGAGTTTTCTTCATTAATGGACCTCCACATGTGGTACTCAGAGTTCGTCGTGAGGAGGGTGTCAGTCCATCCCAGAAGTACTGAAGTTTCATCCACAATTCAATTCTATTATGTTGACACCTTCTCACTATCTCCTTGAATCTTTCCTAAGCTTTGAAAACCGTTTCAGTGTCCTTCTGGCAGAAGTTGTGGATTT
The DNA here is from genome assembly GCA_000715115.1 of Nicotiana otophora. Taxonomy (NCBI): domain Eukaryota; kingdom Viridiplantae; phylum Streptophyta; class Magnoliopsida; order Solanales; family Solanaceae; genus Nicotiana; species Nicotiana otophora. The sequence goes on along the minus strand of AWOL01S0041876.1, from coordinate 170,004 downwards.
CCCTTCTAATTTTTCTGTTTTTGTAGCTGAGAAGTACTTGTCAAGAAACTTTTAGTCATGTCTTCCCATGTCCTGATCAACCCGATCGGTAAGCTACGAAGCCAGTATTCGCGTCATCCTTCAGTGAAAAGGGGAATGCCCTTAAATGGACTGCATCTTTTGATACTCCATTATACTGGAAGGTGTTCATGATTTCATCAAAGTCCATCGAGTAAGTGTTCGAATCTTCATTCATATTCCCTCTGAAGACATAGTTGTTATAGATGGTTTGAAGCAAGCCTTGCTTCAACTCAAAATTATTTGCTGCTCTGGGTGGAGGTCTGACGCTTAACAGTCCCTGATTGTAACTAGTCTGGCATAATTACCTAATGATCTCCTAGGCCTGGGGTGCTGCATTCTCAAAATGATCTTCAACCAAGGGTCGGTTTAGATTGAATCTTCGATGATGTCCTTAGTAGCTCTAAGGGCTGCCTCAGCTGCTATCCGTGCATCTTCTTGTTATGCTACCTCTCTTACAGCTAAGTCTACTCCATCAATCTCTTTGTTTTCCATGTTATCTTGAATCAAAGTATGAACCAAGAAATTTTCTGTTAATTCTTTTTCTTTTCTTAGTTGTTGCATGTGTTTCTCTAACTATGGTTTGTAGGGTATCACTTCCTTTGAAGAAGATCAAGCCATACACCATAGAAATTAAACATGTATCATGCACATAAGTGAGAGAACGTGAATACAAAAAAATAAAATTGGTTCCTGAATTAGTACTAAAAATTATTTTAAACACTATTGATTGCCAATCCCCGGCAAAGGCGCCAAAATTTGACGAGCGCAAAACACAACACAAAATTATTGCTCGCTGGTCAAAGATAGTATAGTTAATTATCGTCTCCATATGGATTGAATTTAAATAGTGTTCGAATAATCTTCAGTTGATTACTATACAATAAAATTAACACTTGATTTGATGATTATCAATTACGATTAACTACTAAAAATTAAGCAATTAACTATTGATTACAAAAGATAGCAGATGAGCAACAAAGGGATATCAATGAGAGAAATAAGGGTAATTGACTAGATAGGTGCAAGATAATTGACCCGGGATCTAATTCTTGAGTTAGTTTACTCTATAATACCGTTGATTCTCAGGAATTCAACAGATAAGTAGACTACACTTGAAGTTAATGTTCCTCTCTTAATTAAATGTTAATTTCAGTAATTAATCCAATTGAAGTATGGTAAACAATTGCAACGAATAAAATGATGGTTATGGTCTAAACTCTAAAGGGTAACTTCTCACAAATATTTTTCTATTTTCTAGTTCGATTAACAATTCAAGTGGCTCTTTCGATTACCTATTTGAATCATGAATTTAAACTAGAGCATAAGATGCAAAGAAGTTCAATATCAAGCTCTTCTTTCGATTAAGCAAAATAAGAAATAACTCCACAATACGAATTAAAATTACATCAATTAATTTCAATAATTATAAAAAATCGAATCCCTAATCAATTTATCAAAACACCGTATCTGTCAACACACTAATGGAAATTACTCCATAGCAATGGAAAAATTCATCTCAATAAGGTTTAAAAATATAGAAAACATCAATGTTAATGATTCGATACAAACTCACGTATTGCACCGATTGTTGGTTGAAATCTTGATTAATTCTTGTGTCTTCTTGCTTTAGTTGCTTCTCAATTCTTTCGTAGGTCTAAAAGTGTCTTCAAAAGCGTAATTTTGGTGTATTTATACCCTGTAGGAACCATCCGGGACCAAACTACTCTTTCCTAGTCGAAACAAGAAATAACTCTAAGAAACTTGTACATGCACGCTTGTGAGGATATTCAGAGAGTGAACTTTCTGACAAGCAGCCACTTTTACACCGGCGCGCCGGCGCGCAACATTGTTATTTTATCAGAGTAAATCGCTTCTTCCACTTTTTGACATCCGGACTTGGTCCTCTACTCCCGAACGTGATCCGGCTTAATTTCTTGGGCTTCTACTCAGACTTCAAAGCTCCAACTTGTTCGATTTAACTCCATCAATAATTTATATAATATTTTTAGATTATGTTAATTTTTATTATAGCTAGTAATATTTTCTTTATGCGATTTTATTATCTTTGTTATCAAATATTTTAGTACAATTATATGACTCATCTCATATTATTGTGTTATTTTTTTGAAAAAAATATTATATAATTGCATCCTACTAGAAGTAAAGAAATATTTAGAGCACAAGTTACATATTTTGTGCTATGAAGACTTTACCGGAAAAAATTTAAAAATCCAAAAAAACTGAGAAAAAACGAGATTGAAAAACCCGACTTTATTGGTTTGGTTTAAAAATTTAAAAATCCAACACCATTAGTTTGTTTTGCTAATTGAAAAATCTGAACCAACCTGACCTATGTACACCCCTAATTGGGGTTGAGGAACTACATAAAACATACTATAAACTAGTGATTTCTTTTTTGTTGTGACAAAATTTGAAAAGTGTTTAAGAAAATTGTAGTAAAAACAACTATCATTTGATTCTTTAAATAATAATGCCATTTTTTAAAAGAAGCAAAGTACTCCCTCCGTTCACTTTTATGGACTTTGCACACCTCTTAAGAAATAATAAATGAAGTGCATAATTTATCATGGTACCCATATTAATTGATGCATATTTTTAATGGATTTGAGAAAGTGATTTGAAATGAGTAGTTAATACTGTAGGTATAACAAAAAAAAATTAACTTCTTTTGATATGCTAAAAGTGACAAATAAAAGTTAAAATCTATTTCTAAAATACCGGATAAATAAAAATGAACGGATGGAGTATATAATTTTCGCTACATGAAATAATTCCAAGAAGTGAGGACCACAAAAAGGAAGTGGTACGTAAATTAAGGCAAATGCACGACTAAAATAAATGTACACTATTTTCGATTTCAAAAGGAATTCCTAGTGATGCCAAACATAGCTCATTATTCAACATCCACTTTTCTTTATTTATTTCTTGGGATTATTATCTAAGTATAAAATAATTAGTTTTCTAGAACTAAGGTATGTGATAAGGTGTGTGATTAAATATCATGTTTGGTATGATAAATTTATACGTCAATCAAATATAATATAAATTTAATCTCAGTCTTAATATATGATATCCCATCTTATTTCATTTTATCCTATCAAACTTGAGATTATATTATTCCACTCTCAAGATGGGATAAAATAATCCAGAGATTATAATCTCGAAATAATTTAGTCCGCCTATCAAACTACGATTTAAGACTTATTCTCGTATGTCGTTATGACAAAGTCACAGTGGTAGTCTGGAAATGATAAATCAAGCGAATCAATTTAATAATGGAGTCCTATGTTGTGTTAAATAATGCCCCCAACTTTGGCATAGACAACAAATTAATAAAAGCTAATCAAGATTAACATCATAGTGACAAGTGCATCCCGTCATTACGATGGGATTAGCATATCGTACTCTTTTTTGTCATAGACCAGCTGTGGAAGTTGGGATTTTTCAAATCTAAAAGATCTCCAATTATGGATAGTTGTAAATTTTTAATCAATATCTGTTATTTTACAGCAACTATGATGTTATAAAAACTTATGCGTGCTATACGAAATCTGTTTCTGTATTAGAATCATTGTTTTGAGTAACTATAAGATCTCAATTGCTGCATATATCACCACTGAACAATAAACAATAAAAGTAGTGTATTGCAGTAATGTTTATGCATAATTATGGAAAGAAAAAAAATAATCAAATTGATAAATGTTACTCTCTCTAGTCCCAAATGTTAGTCTAATTTTATTTCAAAACACTTCACGTTTATTATTTTTTTTTTTTCAAAGCTATCCGTATTTTCCCAATTAGTGCAATATTAATTAAATGACATGTTTTAGGAGGGATAAACCATATTTTAAAAATATTTATATAATTAAGGTTATTAAATGTATTTTTTAAGAATATGCAAGAATCTTAAAAAATTAATATAAACCGGCTATTGTACCACAAGCATAACTCACTCCTGTCATGTCAGGAGGAAAGTCAGTTTATGTTATCAATAAAGGTTGTGGTAAAGTAGTAAATACTGATTTATTATTAACTAGAAGTCTTATGTTTGAGTCCTGGGGTATGAAATCGTTTTTGTCGGGGAACTTTTACTCTTTGATGTAGGATTTTTTGATGCGAATCCGAATTTAATTGGCCCAATGAATTTATGTTAGGCACAAAAGAAAAAAAAGGAAAATTGAGAAAAGCTAAAAGGCAAGAAAGTGATCTAGACTGATAAAATTTGAAACGAAAGAAAGCCACTTTTGCGTAATTGACACTCTTCCAAAAGTATGACTTTCTCCAACATAAAATTCATAAACTACCTTAGTTGGTGAAACATTAACTTTTCCATTTAAGTAGTGCGGTTTTCAACATTGGTTGAACTCTCCATATTTTCCAGCTTTTGGGGGCAAACAGAGGATTTCTTGAGTAATTTTAAGTCAAAGGGTGTACATAAATGGAACATAGTACTAATTTTAATTACCAAAAAAATGGAATTTAAAATAAAAAATGGATTATGGCTTGTGTCCCCATACAAGTTGCATTGAATGGGTAAAGAATAGTTGGGTTAAGTAGGAATTGAAGATATTATGTCCCCTTCTTTTATTCAACCAATTAGTTATCATGATTTTTTTATTCAAATACAATGCTTTAAAGATGAGGAAAATTTAGAGTCAAAAAGCAAATTTTACCTTTTGTGTTGTATTTTATTTCTATAATATTGAATTGTTTTTTACCTAAAAATAGTAGTAACAAGCAAGGGGTTGAAAGGGGCAAAAGCACAAGTTGGGTTAAATCCAACTAATACCATCCAAAACCAAAAAAATTTATGCCTTGTGAACTGTCATAGACTGAGATTTTGTGATGTGGGCTTTTCCTTTCACAATAACTTGATTAAGTCCCATATGAAGTTGAAATTTTGTAAGTTATCTATTGTTTGGAAGAGAAAATAATTAGCAAGTGTCAAGTAGAAGGTGAAATTTGATAGGAGTAGACAATTCAGTCATTCGCAAAAATTTGGTAAGAGGTCTAATCACATGATCAGAGGTACAATATTCTAAAAAATATTTCCTCCCTTACAAAAGGATATAAAACTAATTCAAATCACTTCATTAGGTTGTTTGGTCAATCTTAATGGATTTTTGCAAGAAAATGCAATATATTTTGAATTTGACTTGACCATTCTTTATATCCATGTTACCGAAAGCTGCCTAACGGCCACAAACTAGTGTATACAATCTAAGGAGGATTCTTGAATGCGGAAAAGGATACATAGTATATGTACTCGTGCTTATGGGCACATATATAATTTGCAAATAGTTACTTGAGTCTATCTGTTAAGTTAAATGAGGTAAGCTTTTTAGGTTTAATTTCTTTGCTCCTTTTCTTTTCGATTTTAGGTTTATAGCCTCTTTGGCCAAACTTCTAAAATCTGCTTATTTTGAAAAGTGCTTCTCAAAAAAGTACTTTCGGTGAGAATCAATTCGTGTTTGGCTAATTAATTTGAAAAGCACCTTTGAACAATAATTAGTGTTTGGCCAAGCTTTTGAAAACTGCTTCTAAGTGTATTTTTCTCAAAAGTACTTCTCAAAAAAGTACTTTTGGAAAGAAGCTACATTTTTCTGCTTCTGTTTCTCCTCAAAAGCACTCTTTTTCCTTCGAAAAGCTCGGCCAAACACCTCTATTTTTTTGGCCAAAAGCACTTTTAGCCCTGTTTGGCAAAGCTTCTAAAATCTGCTTATTTTGAGAAGTGTTCTTTTCAAAAGTGCTTTTCAAAAAAGTACTTTTGGTGAAAATAAGTTTATGTTTGGCTAATCAATTTGAAAAGCATTTTTGAGCAGCAATTAGTGTTTGACCAAACTTTTAAAAATTGCTTCTAAATGTATTTTTCTCAAAAGTACTTTTCAAAAAAATACTTCTGAGGAGAAATTATTTTTATCTGCTTCTCCTTCTACTCAAAAGCACTTTTTTTTCCTTAAAAAAAGCTTGGCCAAACACGTTAATTTTGAAGAAAAAAACAACTTTTGGTCAAAAAAAAGCGTGGCCAAACATGCTATAAGTCTAATGAGAAGGTTCTAGGTTTAACATTTTAAACTTTTCTTTCCTTTGGTCAAACCAAAACTTTCTTACCCTTCTAAACATTAGTCAAAAAGAAAATTCATTTCTTGTAAAATAGTGTTTAGCTTCAGAAAGTTCAATGCAGTGAGTTCTTGGGAAAACTTAATGAAGTTAGCCAGTATCCAATTTGTCAATGGCAGGCCGGCCCAGTTACATAAGTTGGAGCACCTTTCTTAACGGGGTATTATCATTTTTAGCCCGTGCCAGAAACTATTTACATCTGATAGCCGAAAGTTTGTATAATTTTTGTATATAACATACATAATGTATATATATACAAAAAATATATAAATTTTACAAATTTCATATATTTTTTCGGCTATTATTTTACAATGTCATTTTTCCTTTCTTAACATAACTATCGTAGTCTAGTAACTCTTTTCAGCCCAAATCCAACTGTTGTTCTTCAGCACTTTCACAGCTTCAACCTTCAGATATTTTCATTATTTTTCTTTGAAGAAAAATCTAAATCCCTTTCGCTCAAAGGTCCTCCCAAGTTTTGGTCCGCGTTCTTGTTCCCTTACTATTTAGTTTGCTATGCAAAATGTTGGTTGAGACATAATATTATCACAAATCTACATGATCTTGTTTAGGGATGGCAATGTGCGCAAGGATGTATGCATGATTTTTTTAAACGGTGTCATCATTTAAAAGTAAACACTATAACGATATAAAAAATAAAAAATTGTGAAGAGTATCACTAGTGAATCCGGCCACTCAGAAATTATAAATAATAGAAAAGAGGAGTAAGTTTTTTTCAAAATTATAGTTCTAAATCCGTTTTAAATAATTGCATGTTATACTTGTTTTATTTATTTATCAGTAGTTTCGATCCCCAAACCCTTCTAGTGACAATGTACGCATTGCCCACCAGATCAAGTAAACTTGTTTGTCAAATGGTGTCATTTTATTAATATATCAGTTATATTTAAAAGTACTTTCTATATGTGCATTTAGTAAAAACATTAGACGAAGATAACAGCGGTTCAACTAACGTGCATCCGCTCCTGGAAGTGCGGGTGCAAGGTGATGCGGGTTTAAGCCTATACGAGGCTGGTGTAAGGGGAACACAATTGCGTGTTGGTGCGAGTTGAAGCAATTCTTTTTAAAAATTTTAGCGGGGCAGAACTGTTGCGGGTTGGTGCCGAGTTGAAGCAATTGTTTTAAAATTTTAGCGGAGCAGGGCTGGTTGCGGGTTATATTTTTTTATACAAGCTCCATTTCTTTGAAATGCACTAACTTTGAAGTTTCACTCTAACGTCTCCAATCGACTTTGTCTCTCGACTCTCGCTCTCTCAATTTAGCTTTTCTTTAGACTGGTTTTAGCCATTTCAATTTATAGTTTTCATAGATAATTAATGTTACTAAGTTTCGGTTATTTGTTGTAGTTATATATTTGGCTAATACTTGTCCAATATCAGAAAAAAGAAAGAACTTGCACAAGTACTTACACCAACTTGGAGAAGCTGAAGTAATTAATTTGCATAATAGCAATTTGAGTTTCATTGCTAATGTCCAATTTATAGTCATTCTCAACAAGTTCAAGTTACTCCTCAACTGACAGAGTTGATTACTTTTTAAAAGCAAATTCTTTCCTTAGCAAACTATACTTTTGGATTATTTATAAGGGAGTTAATGTTCAAAAGCTTTAAGTAAAATCGATCACATCTTCAACATATTATACACGACTGGGTTCCTTTAGTGAAGACAAAGTACTCTTATCATAGAATAATTTTACCATTATTATATATATGATATTTTGAAGACAATTCAAACAAATTAAAACAAGGACTTGTTCTTAAAATCAAACTCGTAATAAAAGAAAAATTATTCCTTAAAAATAAAAAAGAAAAAAAAAGTCTTTTTTAAAAAAAGATTAAACGGAGTGGGGGTGGAGCGGGTTTATGCAGTATAGGACAGTGCGGGGTCAAGAACGGAAAACTTTGCTATGCGGTGCAGGTTAAAATTTTAGCTATATAAGGTTGAACCTGCATCGTAACCGGCCCACCGGCCCCATTGCCATCTGTCTTGTTTGTTTTGACAGAGCAGTGACTTGCTCATAGGTCAGCCGTTTATTTTGACAGGGATTTTGGGGAGAAAGATTAGTTTTTAGGATTTGGATCAAAATTGTTAAATTTCATCACACATTAAGGACTAATTCTGTAAGTTGTTATATATTAAGGACCAAAATAAATAAACCCCATACATTTAGGACCATTTTGATAATTTTCTCAACCGAAGTATTTATGTGATACACAAATGACTCTCAAAGTGGATGGTCAAAATTTTTTATGGGAATCTTACAGGAATGTACAAAAAAAGACACTATTTACTAATAACTAACCATTCTAGTTATGCTACAAAAAATAGTGAAAACAATTATTAATAATATACAACATTCAAAAAATATAGGTAGAAAAAGATTTTTTTTCAATGGGTATTGCCGTAATTCGTTGCAAAAATACATAGATGAGGCAATATACAAAATTTGACGAAGTTTGAAGGCGAGTTAGACTAATTTGGAGTCAAAATTTATTATCAATAATATAAAATTATTTTAAAAATTAGGCAGAAAAGGACTTTTTTCAACGGATATGGTTGAAATTCGTTGAAAATATATAGATAGGCAATATACAAAATTTGAGCAAGATTGGATGTGATTTGGACTGGTTTGGTATCAAAATTCGAAGATAAAATCGATTTTAAAATTCTTCTGCGATACACATTGATATACATGTGATACATATTTGATACACATATAATATGTATGTGATACACAAATGATACAGAGTATGATCCATAAATCATCTTTTTTCATGTTCATCTTATACTTCAAATTTTCAATTCAAACCACCTCAAAACTCTACCAAATCATCCCAAAAATGAGATTCAAACTCCTTAAGATGGACCCAATCTATTCCAACAACATTCACTCAAAAGAAAGCAAAAAGTTGACATCTTTTTCTACAAATAGCTAATTAGCTAATATTGATAATATCTTATGAATTGGCCAACATTTGTAATAACTTACTTATGGACGGACATAACTGGTAATTTTTTGATTTTTATCACCGCTTGTTCCATGAGCAAAACTTCAAGTTTAACAAGTGTTTCCTCCTAGCTTGTTCCATGGGCAATAGCTTTTACTTTTAACCTTGAAGTTGTACCCGTGAGCGCAAATGAGTGTCAAAAATTAAAGATGATCCCAAAAGTATGGTATTTCTGCAATTTTTTTCGCCTCAAAAGATGACAGCCCAATAATGTAATCTCACATAGACTGCGGCTAGGGGTGTACATGGATCGAGTTGGTTCGATTTTTATCAAAACCAAATCAAACCAACTATATCGGTTTGGATTGGTTCAGTTTTATCGGGTTTTTTGTTACTTAAATATTATTTCAATCTTACTTTGTTAATTTTTTTACAAGTAAATATATGTTTAGTAAAAATTTAAAAACTTGACAAACATATTATCTATTAAAATATTCTTATGGGAGAATTTTCTTAGTAACACATGATAGTTAATTTTTTAGTCGTCTGACAATAATTTTTGTTGATGTACACTTTCAAGGTTAACCGAATTTAGTAACCAAACATAAAAATCAAAATGATACCTTAATAATAATAACCACTTCAAATTCGAAAAAATATAAGAATTTAATAGATCTTGACATATGAATATGGAAAAAAAAGAGATTGACGCATTTCAGTAACACTTGATAAAAAAATGATCATACAACTTATTATTTAAGGCTAATAAATATGGAGTACTTCGTATTGTAGTTAATAACTATATAGTATATCCCATAAGATAATTCTAAATATTTCTAGATATTTTTTTAAAGAAAATTCTATATAAGATCTTAAAAGTATATATAAAAATTATATATTTATATATTGATTTGGTTCGAATTTTATTTACTCAATACCAAACTAAATTAAATCAAATCTAATCGGGTTTTTTAATCGATTTGATTTAACTTTTCCAAAACACACAACTGCACAACCCAACAATCAGAAATCCAAAACTAACTAATGAAAAACAAGGGATTAGGCGTTAGGCGTCCGTCTTTTCATCACTTCCCAATCTTCATCGTCTTCAGCAAATCGCTATCCTCATTAAATTTTCCCTGTATTCTTGCCCTAGCTTTTCAACAGCAAAGGCGGCTGCTCTTACTACCCGTTAAGCATGGGGAAGACAACCTCACGGTGAGGGAAATCTTAACTATTAAACCTTGTATTTTGTCTATTACCTTTGTTTTTCACTCTCACTTTTTTCCGTTTATGTATATCAGCGGAGATGCAGCCGCTCGAGCTGAACGTAAATTCGAAAAGAAGCTCGACTTCTATGCTAGTAATTTACTTTACCCTATACTCGGTTTTGTTCTAATAGATGTCTCCTTTTTCCTTTTTCCTTTTTCCTTTTTCTATGTTATGGCATACTATCTATTTTGTGTTAACATATCTAATGAGTGTTATTCTAATGCCTATTTCGCATGCTTTTTTCTACAGAGGTTAGACAGACAGTTACTTCATTAGCTGCCCAGAAGTCTATTACTAAGGTTTGTGTTCTCAGAAACTTTGTTAATTGTTCTAGGGTTTCAGTCATTGGTGACTCTAGCTTGAGACTATAAGGAATACTCCACTCAGGGGTTTCTAGCTCTGCTGCTAGATACAACTGTACAAGTGAATGATGCATCTAAAATGTTTCGTCTCTACCTCTATAGCCAAAAATAGATGAAGAAAATTAGTTAGAGTAAAGCCTTATTTTGCTTTCCTTTTATACTGACTTGCGCACTTTCTTTCACGCGCTCTAGTTTAATGTATGTGGAAACATGCTAATCCTGGATGAATGCATGTCCTGGCATGTTTACAGCAGAAATTGGGAGTGCACAATCTCTGTGGGTGCTCCTTTTATTTGACTTAACTATGAAAAATAAAAAAATTGAAGAAGGTTATTCCGGTTGAAGAGACCAGATAGTGAAGGTTGGCATTGGTATCAAGTGTGAATTCCTCTAAGATGGACAGTGTGAACATAATGGTCTAATGAGTCTCGTCTTGATCAGTTGCCTCTTTGCGCTCTTTTTCTGCTTTTGGCACTCTAAATGGGATGACATTCCCAGGAGATGCTATAAGATTGGATGGATGTTGTGATTTTCTTAAGTTGAATGATGTTTTTACCTCAGCTAATATGTCTATTGGGATATAGAATGATTCCTTGAAGTTGATTATTTATGTGTCTCGCTGTATCTTTTGCAATTTTGAATCTCGATATCTATAGGTCCTGCACTATTTTGTCCGTGAGTTTGTCATTAACTCTAAGATACAAAGAAGTGTTGAGATAAGTTCTACTAGTTGCCAACTTGCTATCCAACACGCCTTCACCAGCCCCAAAATTAACTTCCTATTTTCTTTTTTGCCCCTTCCATTTTCATGCACTCTAACAAGTCAGTTCCATTTTGTCTCAAATTCTTTCATGTGGTTTCAGTCACTTAACTCTTGATTATTAAGTCCCAAAATTTGCATCTAGCTTCATGGTTTGTTAAGTGTTTTTTGAGGAAGATCCCACAGTGGTTCTACAGTATGATGGCTGGAGGATACACTTCACTTTTAATGTTGGACATAGGAGTTGGTTGCATGATACAATATAACATAGTGCAACAGTTCTCTATTAATGAATTGAATAATCAAAATTTAGAGGGTACCCTGTTGATGCTTCTCTTGAAACTATACCCTGTGTTTATTCTGCTGAATTGGTGATTTGTTTTTCTGCCAGAAGAAAAAAGTAAGAAGCAGGCAAAAGAAGTTGAAGGCTTATGATCTTTCTGAACTTACAGAGTTTCTCCCGGAGTTAAAAGCCTCTCAGCAACCAAAACCTGCAGAGTTCAAGTTGAAAAGTAAAAATAGGAAAAATTTAGTGTGAGTACTTAAAACTTTGTTTGTCTTTCAAAAGCCCCTGTCCTTTGTATGATAGAGCAATTTGTTCCTAAGAATGTATACTTCCAACAGGTTGAAGGAAGGCAATCAGTTTCAAGCAGTTATTAATCATCCTGCTTTCCAGGCAGATCCACTAGGTGCCATTCATCAACATCTGCAAAGCACGCAGCCGACTCTGGATGAAAAGCCAAAAAGAAGGGAAAATAAAAATGGAAATAGAAAAGGAAAAAAGAAATCTAAAGCCTCGGCTGCGCCACAGTCAATGGAGATATAATGTGCTCTTCAACTTCACTCTCTTTTCTGCTTCTTCTAGTAAAGATCCCCATTTGCCAAATTTTGGCGTGTTGGTCTGTGTTCATAGTAGTTCACAGTGCTACTAAACGAGCAGCTATTTACCGCTATGATCTTGCCTAGGCGTGCAAGAAAAGCGATTAAGGTAAATCTTATCATTCTCTTGCCTTGTCATGTATCGGTTTGATACGATGGTTCATCTGTTGAGTTAGTTGCAACTTGCAAGGTGGACGCAAAGATCTTTATTTAAGTATTTTGCAAAGAGCCTCGCTATGATTCAACAGAGTTTGGAAAATCTATTTTGGTTTAATTATTACTTCCTATTTTCAAACTTTATTTCAGCTCTTCTTTTTCTTTTAATGATGTAATATAAGCACTTCATTTTTCATATTTCTTTAGGCTGTTAATCACCCTGTGATGTTGTATGATGCTAAGCTTGTTCATTTTTCTTTCATCATATTTCATTTTTTCAGTTGAATGTTGAATTTGCATAAACTTAGTAAAGTTGAACAGCATATGAAAGCCCAATTGAGTGCAGTGGCAGAGTCACGTTTATTGAAGGGGGTTCAACTAAATCCCCTTCGCCAAAATTGTATTGTGTATATAGGTGAAATTTATTGTGTGTATTATTGGATCCGCTAAATACGAGAGAACATTTCGTTGAATCCCTTTATAATTCTTCGTCTCCGCAGACTAATTGAATTAGTCGTTGTTTATAAATTTTAAATCTGAACTAGTGATTAACCTTACGTCTTAATCTTGAGGTCTCTTATACCCTTCTGTTGTAATGATCATTATTAGGAGATAGGAAATACCGATATAATACCACGTTAAGATGAGTTGTGCTTTCAACTGAAAAAGCGAATTCCAAGCGTCTTCCCTTTGAGCCTTAGACTGTTGCAATAATTGTTACAAAGGTAAATTAGAATTTGAAGTTTACATCAACAACATACTCACAGTATTATCTCACACTGTGGGGTCTGGGGAGGGTAGTGTGTACACAGACTTTACCCCTACCTTGTGAGGATAGAGAGGTTGTTTCCAATAGACCCTCGGCTCAGGAAAGTATAAGCACCGCATTAGTGAAAATATAGACAAGAAGGAAAAGTACCAAAAACTATATAAAAACAGAATAGAACAACAAGATAGTAGGGTGATCAACAATGAAAGAAAGCAACGGTTAGTCATAAAAACCTACTACCAATAGAAAGCGAGACTGCGTGACAATATTACTGTTATGAACACTCTAGATTACCTACTCTACTACCCTAATCCTCGACCTCCATACCTTTCTATCAAGGGTCATGTCCTCGGTCAGCTGATGCTGCGCCATGTCTTGCCTAATCACCTCTCCCCACCTCTTCTTTGGCCTACTTCTACCTCTCCGTAGGCCCTCCACTGTCGACCTCTCACACCTCCTCATAGGAGCGTCTGTGCTCCTCCTCACATGACCAAACCACCTAAGCCGCGCTTCCCGCATCTTGTCCTTAATAGGGGCTACGCCCACCTTGTCGCGAATAACCTCATTTCTTATCCTATTTAATCCGGTGTGCCCGCACATCCATCTCAACATCCTCATCTCTGCTACCTTCATCTTCTGGACATGAGCGATCTTAACTAGCTAACACTCAGCCCCATACAACATCGTTGGATTGACCATCACTCTTTAGAACTTACCCTTAAGTTTCGGTGGCACCTTCTTGGGTTCAAAATTTTAGTACTTTTAAGTTACTAAATTTTAAATTAATAATGTGTACATATTCAATTTATTTTGTAAGAGAAATATTTGGACGTAAGCTAATAGACATGCAAGTATTATATGCTTTATATGGAATTCGCCAACACAAACAGCTTCTAACATTTATCTAGTTAAGGTGTTTGATCATCTTTTGGTTAGATCAAAGAAAAAATTTGTCAAAGTATAAATGGACATTATTGAATGAAATAATCCAAGGAAAGGCCTTCTACGATACCAGTTACAAGTAAAATAAAAGACGTACAATTTCTAGAAGAAATTTTCGTAGTACCGAATAAGATAGAATAGCTCCAAAATGTTATATCCCGTGTTACAAATATTATATTTGCATAGTTTGAACTTTCAACTTTGAACATCAAAAGGGAAACAATTAAAAACAAATTTAACACATTGGGGGAACAAAAAGTACACTTCGTTCTCATGTTTTACACGAATATATCCGTCATAAGATTTGGTTCCTCTAAACACACGCGTACCCCCCACGTGTTGAAATTCCTTTCCCGCGTTTACGTGTCCCTTCGTCATTTGGCCTATGACAACTCCCTTTTACCTCTTCTTTTCTTGAATTTGTATATATTTTCTCATCTCCTCCCTCTGATTCATTGCTTGCTAAGGAAACTATCTTTCTTCTCATTATTATCATTATATATATACATAGCAATATATTTTTCTGTCTTCAACAAAGTCTTATAGTATTTGAATGGTGGTGAAGATGGTGAAAATTAAAAAGTTTCAGGTGAAAATTAGGACGTTGAAGCTAGAATTAGGAGTTGATGATAATATTGAAGCATTTGATGGGGTCAATCAAGAACCTAAAAAAGTGAAGATGATGGCAATTAAGATGAAATGGAAAGGTGAACCCAAGTTTGGATTAGTCCCATTTCATTATAAGCAGAAGAAAGATATTACAAGTCGGAGAATTGTGAAGAAATTAGGACAAACAGCTAATTCCATTGAATGGGATAATGATGGAGATGAGTTTGAGAATATTTGTTGTTTTACAGAGGTTTCTGGTTGTTATCAAAGTCTAAAGTATTCGCCTTGGGATGTCTCGTTTAATGTCTTATACTCGAGTAATTTGGAAGCAAAAATGGTGGTGATTGGAAAAATGGTGGTTAATGTAGCAGAAATGGCTTCAAAAATGGTGTCTGAAGTTGAAGAGAAACTTCCCATTACTTTAAGTATTGGCAGAGTTTCCATATCAGCCACGCTCCATGTAAGTTCCATTCTTTTCTTCTTCATCTAGCTCAATTAGGTGGGGAGAAAAATGTTTATCTCAATTAAGAAGACAAGAATTAACTACGAAATTAGACGCTGATCTATCGCTAAATAATCTTTAGCTAACTGAATTTTTTATAATTAGCCGTTAAACTGGTTTAGCGACAGAATATGTTGTTTAGCGATGGAGTCTATCCAACGCTAATTCCTGTTTTTTTATATAGTTTATATTTTTCTTCTCTTTATTTTTTAAACTTCGTTTGATGTGTTTTTAAGTAAATTTTGTGTTAGCTTAGAAGTACCTTACTATTTCGATAAATCTTCGAATTGTTCCATTTGTTTGATTATTTCTTGGGATAAATAAAACTTGATGAAATGTGTAATCAAACTTGCTTTGACACGATTTCACAGATTAATGCCCTATTTTGTCAAACTTCTACGCTATTTGCTTGTCATTTTTTTTATTTTTTTTGTTTTTGTTTTTTTGGGGTGGGGTGGGGGGGTGTTTCTTTTTGACAAGTCAAATATGTGAGCCTAGTAATGAATAAATCTTGCCGAGAATTTAGTAGAATATGTTCTCTGACTTGTTAATAAACTAAGCAAAAGTGACAGCTTTTAGCTGACTAATTCCTTGATGTTCCAGCAGTTTGAGGGACAATGCTTGATAATGAATACTTAGAAATACTTTTGAAATTTATGGTCCAAAATAATTTATAAATGTACAAATATAGAAAGAAAGAAATAAAATGAGAAGTTTAAAGTTACATTCTTTCCAAATCTAAAAAGTAATCATTTTTAAAAAAAGTGATTGTTAATTTATGTTGCTCTAGTGGTGAGCACCCTCCACTTCCAACCAAGAAGTTGTGAGTTCGAGTCACCCCAAGAGCAAGGTGGGTAGTTCTTGGAGGGAGGGAGTCGAGAGTCTATTGGAAATAGCCTTTCAGTTCTGTGTACATACTACCCTTCCCATACCCCACTATTTGGGTCGTTGTTGTTGTTGTTGTATGTTCCAAGCCTATTTTTCTAGAAAAATAATAATGAGAAAGTCCCTCTTTTTCTGAAAATTATTAAATAAAATGACACAATAAAGCCATTTAGTATTTTTAATTACCCATTATATATGATTGTTCTGACTTTATCAATTTCAATGAATTTTAGGTCAAAGTAAAATTTGCTGAGATAAGAGATGTTCAAGACTCGGCGGGTAGTGCCCGTGACTCAAACGAGTCAAATCAGCTGCAAAGTTTAGCTAAGAGTAAAAGTCTATGTGACAGAAAAGCACAGAAGGCGAACCAGCTGAGTCAAGAAGATGATTCGGACGAGTCATCAACATTTGAAGCAGTGGAACCAAAGGCAATTGAGTCGGGATCGTTACCGAGTTTAGAAACTCAGCCTTACTCAGTCAACAAAGTTGGGTGGTTCTCTTGGAAGAGAAGAAGATTGAGTCTTAGACCAACGAGGAGTAAAGCAGAACCGTTGATTAAAAAGAGTCGTAGCTTTAGTGTTGTGTCACGACTCAGCCAACAGGTACATTTGCAAAAAAGAAACGAAACTAATACAATCTCTCATCCATATTATCTGTCTTTACAATGTAGTAGATTTGTTTTTACAACAAAATTTGTCCAAACTACAATATTTATCTCAGTATTAAAAAGAACTACTACACTTTTTTAGTATTAAGGGTATAGTTTAGAATAATTAACAAATTCTAGTCTCGAATTCTAAAGTGATAATTATTTGAAGCTAAAATGAATGTTAGTTTGGGACGTAGGGAGTAGAATAACGAAAAAATTGGAAAAGCTGAGAAGTCAATGTCTTCCAGATAAATATTGTCATTGTCATCTTTTATAAACATTTGGAGCAAGTCAAGACCAAATTCACAATCTAACAGGTGTATATTATGGTAAAATTTATATATGAGCTGTATATTCATCTGAAATTTTAACTATTTGCTATAGCATCTTATTGTTGAATGTTGACTATCCTAGAAACCATCTACCTTGTTAACAAGTAAAACAAACAATATGAGTCAATTCTGTTATGTTTAAGCTGGAAATTTGTTTAATATAATTATGAAATCTCCTATCCTAGACTAGATGTAGGTATAAGGTGAAACTTTGTCCTCTGATACTTGTGCAATTTTCACTTACAGAATGTAGGGAAGCCTGAACCTTGTACTGAATCAAAGGACAAAAATGAAGGCAGCAGCAAAAAATCTGCTTGGGAAATGAAGGAATTACACAGTAGGGATGGGCAAACAAGGCTCAAAACCAATGTCTTCTTTGCATCTTTCGACCAGTGTAGCGACAAGGCTGCTGGTGAGAGCGCCTGCACAGCACTAGTCGCTGTTATCTCCCATTGGCTGCAGTCGAATAGAGATGCAATGCCCACGAGGTCAGAATTCGATAATCTCATACTACATGGTTCCTCAGAATGGAGAAAGTTATGCCAAAATGATACTTACATCAGTGATTTTCCAAACAAGCACTTTGATTTAGAGACTATCTTGCGTGCTGGTATTCGACCTATAGCCATATCGCATGATCAATCCTTCGTTGGATTCTTCAGTCCCGACAAGTTTGAATCATTGCAAGGGGTAATGTCATTTGATCAAATATGGGACACGATTAGTAGTTTTGCAGAAGACATTACGTTTGAACCTAGAGTTTATATTATAAGTTGGAACGATCATTTCTTCGTATTGAAGGTGGAAGCAAATGCTTATTACATTATTGATACATTGGGAGAAAGGTTATTTGAGGGTTGCAACAAAGCATATATTTTAAAGTTTGACGATAACGCTATGATGTATGAGAAGGTTTACGCGGAGGAGAAGTCATTGAAAAATGATACTAAGTCTAAGGAAAATGGCGAGCAAGAGATGATATGCAAAGGGAAAGAATGCTGCAGAGAATTCATCAAGAGATTTCTCGCGGCTATCCCTCTAAAGGAACTCGAGGAGCAAGAGAAAAAGGAGACTACAGTTTCTTATTTCTCTCTACATCATAGGTTGCAGATAGAGTTCAATTCTAGCTACTTGCTGTCTTCTTCTTCTTCGTCTTTAACATCATCCCCTTTCTCTTCTTATGCTACTTCTACACCTTCTTATTTGTAAGATGTATACTATTTAATTTGCCTGGTGTGTATCAGAGTATTGCTGATGTGAATGCATTTATCATATATCAAGCACAATTAGATTGCCTGTTTTCACACTCAAAATATGCAATATGTACCTCCACAAATAGGAATGTGTTAATATAAACTCCAGAAGATGGACAGCCAATATGAGGCCGTCGTCCAGAGGCGGATCAAGAATTTGAACTTTATGGGTTTAATTTCAGAATTCTACCACATCGTGTCTAATTTACTGGGTTCAAAATCTATTTTTGTACTTATGTAGCTGGATTTTTAACATATATATATGGTCTAAGCAGAAGTTACTGGGTTCAAATGAACCCGTAACTTCTCATTGGCTCCGCCCCTGGCCGCGTCGTTTTTGGACCCTTAAATCCAGACAATATTTAAGTGACAACAACTACACCTCAATCACAAAGCTAGTTTAACTTGGCTATATGAATCCTCCATATTCATTTTTCTCCATTTGGGCTTGTTCTGATCCATTATTCTGTTGGAAAAATATTGGATTATGGAGAATAAGAGTTAGCTTGAGGCGTGTCAAGGACAATGTTCTTAAGGATATTTCTCCCACACCAGAATAAATAAAATTAGGCGTATCTCCCAGAATTCAACAAGCTCTTCTAGTATAACTAGGAGCAGAAACAACAAAGATTAATTAATAGAAAACCCAGTACAAAAGAAGGGAAGAAATTTTTTTACTTTTTCACCCACTCCAAATGAACACAAACATACACTTATATATAGATATATTTATATATAGTCCAAAAGGGAGATGGACATCTGATAGGTAATGAAAAACGTTAAAACTTTTAAGGAGTCGTAAACACCTAATTGTTTACCATATTTGTGATTTTTCAACACTTTTTAGTATGTAAATAATTTTAAGTTTAATCTAAATATTTTAACTTTTATTTCATTTTTAGTAGGTTTTATTTAAGAAAATTAAAAATCACAAAAGAAAATTATATGTTCTTGATTTTAAAATATTTAGCTAGTATTTTTATTTTACACTCTTAAAAAAATAGAAAAAATATTAATTAAAGCAAGAGCCAATGAATCATTTCCATGTATCAAGATTTTTCCTTATCTTTTGTAACAAACTAACGTACTCTCCCTAAAAAATGACATGCACACACACACTCTTTTTTCTCGGCTACCAATTAAATCCCTATACCTACACCTATATATCTTCCGCTCTCCCGCGCACACACACACAAAGGGGGAGGACACCTGAGACGGAAAAAACAGAGAGGGGGATAGGGTCTGAAGAGAGAAAAAGGATTTGGGGGAACTAGCACCCGATAGACCAAAAAGAGCTAATAGAAAACGGAGAAGCAAAAACTCGGGTCTTCTTCTTTGCAAGAGGAATGCGTCAGAAGCTAGCTAAAATTCCATCCCAAGCTCCATCAAAATCAGCTTCTTTTACCCTTTAAACTACCCAGAACCAGCCTTTTTCTTCGTCCATTTTTCACTCCCAAAACAGTCCCAAACTCCATTAGAAACCCCACTTTCAAACACCTTTTAAACCCAATTTCCAAACATCATATAAGTCACAAAAGTCACTAATTTCTCGTCCAAAAATACGTCGGAGTCGAGCTAAGGAATTTGCGGAGTTACGAGATTTCCAGTGAAGTTTCCTTTAGAGAGGTCCGTTGAAGTTTCCGATCTGGTTTCGGTCAAAGTTTTCAGCTTTCTCGGTTCGAGCTCATCCGCCGTTGATTTTAGATGCTTTAAATTTTAATCAATTGAAAGAATTTATTTCGCTCAAAGGTTCATTTTCTTCACCTTATGCTATGAATTTCTATTTCTTAATTATTGTTGCTGTTTCTCATTAGTTAGACATTTTCCTTTTATGATTTGTTAAAATATTGTTTTTTTCTGATTATTCTCCTTTAATTGCTTTGTTTATTCTTTTGATTTACTTAGTTTATTTGAAGCTAGATTAATAAATGCTTGAAACTGTGAGTTGTTCACTTACACGCTAAATGTGAGCATGATATTTCGATAGCTTAATAATTCTCTTTTCTAACCCATTTGATGTTATCTTGTCTGATCAGTTGTATTGATACGATTATTGTGTTATTCTGATATTGGAGAGAGAATAAGAATGAGGGATTTTCATTTAGTTTGGGAGTAGGATGAGCCACACTCTTTTAAGATAATCTGTTGGGTCTTGGGTAAATTAGACAAGGATTTGGGCTTAAGTCACTTTGGTTGGTTAACGTTTTATGGGCTTCTAGGCTTTAACGTATTAATCAAAACTATTCCCTTTCCTTCTTAGCAAACAGTTCCGAATAGCTAAACCATAATGGGGCCTCCAACTCATTCCATATCCATAATTCGTGACCTTACAATAATCTTAAAGTAGCTTTAGGAAAATAACTTATAAACATTCGTAGCTTGCTTTAGGCGCAAATAATAGATCATCGTGACTATGGGTACGGTTCGCGTGGCATGGTCGCGATACATAAATTTCAATTCGAGTGTGCATTTCATGTGACTCGACCATAACTTCAAATAATAAAAAAATAAACATGTTGTAAATCGCGGGTGCGTTTCACGTGACGCGATCCTCAATATGTAAAAAACAAACGAGTGCGCGATATCGCGACTTGTTCAAATAAATCCCATAAATATTAAAAGCGGTCAGAAAGTAAAAATGCACAATAGGTTTTAAACAGGTAATAATTCAGATAATCAAGCCAAGTATTAATTGTTAAGCGACCGTGTTAAAATCACGGAACTCGGGAGTGCCTCACACCTTCTCCTGGGTTAACAGAATTTCTTACCCGGTCTTCTGTTTTCGCAGACTTTAAACGGAGTCAAATTTTCTCGATTTGGGATTTAAAATAAATCGGTGACTTGGGACACCCTAATAATTATCCCAAGTGGCGACTCTGAATAAATAAATAATCTCATTTCGCTTAATATCACTTTAATTGGAAAAACTCCCTCATCCTTCGAAAAAAAAGAGGTGTGACAGGAGTCAAATGCCAAAACGTCAAATTCATTTAAGACCAAAGAAACATTAGCTATCAAAGTTAAGGAAATGTTATTAAAATTAACGTTAAGGAAACGGTCATCCAAGACCAATTTTGGTCAGATTCAAAGTTATAAAAAAATAACTGATTTTGATAGCCATTCAATGTTAATAAAATATTATATTCAAAGTTATTATAATTTACTATTACACACATTAAAATATATTCAAATTGATTGTATAATAAATACTAACAACAACAATAACAACAACACAGTATAATCCCACTAGTGAGGTCTGGGGATGGTAGTGTGTACGCAGATCTTACCCCTACCCTGGGATAGAGAGACTGTTTCCAATAGACCTTCGGCATACCATCAGAGCAACCCACCTTGTCTGTATAATAAATACCATTAACATAATATCAAAGGAATGAACCTAAACATCAATTTGAATGTCTTTTTGAGTTATCAAATTAGTTTTCTAACATATTCAACTCGTCTTTTAGGGTAATTAATAGTTCTCTAAAATTAGAATTCTCTAAATCTCAAACTTATGCCAAGACGGCATACAATCTCTAAGAAAACTAGAAAGACCTATCAAATACCAAACCTAATGTAAGTGTACCAAAAAAGGCTAAACCAACCAACTAGCCGATATAGATACTTTGTTTCCGTCGTGTTGTGTTCTTCGGTAAGACATCATAGATTCTAAAAAGTTGTAGGTCTTTTCCAGACAACTTCCATTCTTATAAATTTAAGTCTACCCTATCTCAACACCTTCAAACATCATGCATGGTGTCACACCTACGAACGGGCACATTTGAAGCTCTAAACAACTTCTCTTCTTGTTATTAGTATTATTATTATTATATTATATTATTCGTATTATTATTAATTAGCACTAGTAGACTTAAGACATAAAGTAGTAGTAGTGTCGTTTTCAAAGTGGAAATGCTCTTCACCTTATCTTTAATTGAAAATGACATGAAAATTGTTGCTTCTTTGAAAAGAAATTTCAAATCATTACCAATTGCAGGTTCAAAAAGGTAGGGAAAAAAAGGATAGAGATAACGTTATTGACTGCAATTTGAAAAGGCAATGATTTAGTGTGAAAGCTTGTCCAACTATTTATCTTTTCTCTTTTTTATTTTTTTTAATTAATCATTCGACATAAAACTTATTGGTCTAATTAATCTGAATCCAGATCGCATAAATCTGCTTCTAGAGTAAAGCACCTTTTGTACGAGATCGATCCTTTTATATATCATATGGAGTCTCGTTTGGCCTGCCAATAAAACGATACTGATAACATATGCATCACTTAAAATTAGTGAATTTGTAATATTAGGATTACAAGAATCGGTGCACGAAAAACTACGAGGAATACTCATATTATTTCATATTATGGGGATTGTTAAACTCACTATCGATTTTCTGGTACTAGCCAAACATTACAGTTAAATTTTCTTAGACATATAGAGTATGCATTATTATGTGACCATTATTTCCTAATTTACGAATCGAAGAGTATGGTTCCGTTTAGGATCAAATTCAAAGCAAAAGAGACTAAATAAAATATATAAAAAATTATAAGAGAGAAACAGCGACCCAAAAAGGACAAGACACCTAAAAAGGTAGGGAATAAAATGTCCGTCACGGGTATGTTAATACCAACATATCACATATGTCCATATGTCAGTTTTTATTATCCTTTGCAGTCAACTAAAATCCAATATAATTCAAAAAGCTATTGTCCCCACCTCCCATTCCCTCCTCTTTTCAGTTTCCACTTAATTTCTTCGTCCCACCACTTGCCACTCCACCCATATCAATAGCCATAACCATTAACCATACATAAATTAACCACCATTTTGCTTTGATTCACATTGCATTTTATGTATTGTTCAGAGAACTTGAAAGTGAACTATTCAATAGTGAAACTGAAACAGAAGGCCTCGCTCAACTAGTTGATAGATTTGCAAATTAAGGTAACAAACTTTGTGTCACGACATGTGTTAATGCATAATTCAACTTTTTCCTTTTTTATACATGCTAAATTCTTTACTTTTCTTCCATTTTGGTGTCAAATGCAGATCGCAGGATCATAGCCGGAGCAAGTATTTTCATCTCGAAATATATATATTTAACCTGAATATTCTTTAAATCAGACGTACGTAAGGTATCATTCCCTCTGCAACATCAACATTTCGTGTAAAGTTTTGAATTAAGTATCTTGATAGGTAGTTAATGTCAACTCCAAGTTCTCCCCTCCCTTCCAATACTTCCCCTACCTCCAACACCAGCCGCCATCGTCGCCGCATCTCACTTCCACCATGGAAAGGTGCAAAACCAATACCCCTAGCCATATCCATATTAATAGGCATACTCTTTCGCTTCGCCGTACCAAAACCCCACCAACTCTCCACTAAAGCATGGCAACTCTTAGCCATTTTCCTTACAACTATCTCTGGTCTAATCCTCGGCCCATTGCCAGTGGGCGCGTGGGCTTTCCTTTGCCTCACCCTCACCGTTGTAACGAAAACCTTAACCTTCGCTGCAGCATTTGCTGCATTCACTAATGAAGTCATTTGGTTAATTGTTGCATCATTCTTTTTCTCAAGAGGGTTTATTAAAACTGGACTTGGTGATAGAGTTGCTTTGTGTTTTGTGAGTTGGCTTGGAAAAAATACTTTGGGTTTGTCTTATGGTTTGGCTTTGAGTGAGGCGGCAATATCTCCGGCTATTCCAAGTTCAACTGCAAGGGCAGGTGGGATTTTCTTGCCCATTATTAAGTCATTGGCTGTCACTGCTGATAGTCACCCAAAGGATGATTCTGCTAAGAAGCTTGGTGCTTATCTTGTTCAATCTCAGTTGCAGGTTGCCATTTATTCTTTAATTTATTCACTTCCTAGTATGTTTAATTTATGGACTAACAGTACTATAAATTTGATTTACACTTTTAGTGCAATTTAACTAGCTATAATAGGTTATTACTCCATATTTTAGGTTAGCATATGAAGAAAAGGGCAGCCCGGTATACTAAGCTCCCGCTATGCGCGGGGTCCGAAAAAGGGTCGGACCACAAGGGTCTGTTGTACGCAACCTTACCTTGCATTTTTGCTCGAACACGTAATCTCCTGGTTATATGGCAGCAACTTTACTAGTTACGCCAAAGTTACCGAGACTTGCTATTAATTAAGATTGAATTTTAGTTCTGTGTACTGACCATAGTTGATCTATAAAAACAGGTAAATCTTCGTAGCATCCTTTGATATGGTGAACTTGAAAATTGGATAACAACCTTCAATATTGAGTTAAATTTCACTAATAGTAGAAGAAACTGTATACTGTTAGTGTGCTAAATAAAACTTATGAACTCTATATAAGAATTTAAGTAATATTTTCAGATAAATTGAGAAACCATTAATTAGGGTATTACATCTGTCCTATTTTCTGCTTCCTCCGTCTCAATTTATATGATATTTTTCGCTTCTTGAGAGTCAATTTGATTATTTTTCGAAGCTAAATAAATTAGATCAACTCAAGGTTTTAAAGTTAAAATTTAAATATTCAAAAGGTATACGAAAAAGCGTTGCATAAATTGAGATTTATTTGATTGGGAGAGATTTTAAGTGCAAAACTTTCACAATTCATCTCTATTATTAAGGTATTGCATTTTCAGTTGCATCTCCTGGCCAACAATTTCAGGAAATGCTTTTAGTTTACTGTTATTGAAGTATCTGTATATTACATGTTTGTATGTTATTTGAGATTAATATATATATGAGATGTTGGATATTCTGTCTTTAATGCTGAGTATTTATTTTGTGGGGTTACTGTTGCAGTGTTCTAGTAGCTCAAGTGCCCTGTTCCTAACAGCAGCTGCACAAAACCTGTTGTGTGTGAAATTAGCAGAGGGATTAGGAGTAAAAATATCAAGTAAATGGCTCACTTGGTTCAAGGTTTCATGTATACCAGCACTTGTATCTCTTCTAGCAACTCCAGTTATTCTATACAAGATTTTCCCTCCAGAAATGAAGGACACACCAGATGCTCCATTAATGGCTAGGAGGAGGCTGGATCAGATGGGTCCCATCAAAAGTGATCAGTGGGTGATGATGATAGTCATGCTTGTAACCGTAGCATTATGGATTTCTGGGTATAGTTATTTTTTCTTCAATCTTCCTTTGGTCGATTGAAAGGGAGCCTTGACGTAACTGGTAAAGTTGCTGCTATATGACCAGGAGGTCACGGGTTCGAGCCGTGGAAACAGCCTCTTGCAGAAATACAGGGTAAGGCTGCGTATAATAGACCCTTATGGTCCGGCCCTTCCCCGGACCCTGTGCATAGCGGAAGCTTAGTGTATCGGGCTTCCTTAGCTAGCTTTTGGGTTGAGTTAAGCGCAATATCCATTTTCTTTACATGATATTAGAGCCAGACTCATCTCATTTCATCTGACTGTTATATTTAATACAGGGAGGCTCTTGGACTAGCAAGTGTTATCACGGCAATGCTGGGATTATCACTACTTTTGGCATTTGGAATACTTGATTGGGATGATTGCTTAAGTGAAAAATCAGCATGGGATACCTTAGCTTGGTTTGGTGTATTAATAGGAATGGCCACCCAATTAACTACTCTGGGAGTTGTTGCCTGGATGTCAAATGCTGTGGCTAACTTCCTCAAATCTCTTTCACTACATTGGTTTGGGGCATTTTGTGTCCTTCAATGTGCATATTTCTTTATTCACTACTTGTTTGCTAGTCAAACTGCTCATGTTGCAGCTTTGTACTCTGCATTTCTTGGAATGTGCTTGGCATCAAAAGTTCCTGCTCTCTTTGCTGCTTTGGCTTTGGGATACAACACAAACCTTTTTGGTGCATTGACACATTACAGTAGTGGTCAAGCTGCAGTATACTATGGAGGTAATTTTGTTAAGTTCATGTGTATTATAGAGGGGAAAGGCAGAAAGTTAGAAAAGTTTTATCTAGTCATAAAAATTTAGACATAAGCAAAAGGGACAATGCAGTCAAAAATGGTATTTGCCCGGTTTCAAAAAGATTGGCACTATCCTGTCTGTATAAAAAAGATTGACACATTTCATTATTTCTTTAATAAGAAGCATTTATAGTCACACAAATGCTATGATATGTTTCACACCCACACAAATGATATGTCTTATTTAAGACCACATAATTTAAAAAATTTCCCTTCTTTATTAAAGTTTTTGTGAAGTCAAACTAAGACAATCTTTTTAAAAAGGAGGGTCTATCAGAATTTCATTTTCTTTCTAGTTTGTCTGTATTTTGATTACTAATCCCTTTTCATTTATTTTGAGGAAGTTGAACTAATCTCATTTCATTTCTCTTCTTTAACAGCTGGTTATGTGGAACTACGTGATGTCTTCAAATTGGGCATTATCATAGCTCTTATTAATATTGTCATTTGGGGATTAGTAGGAGCCGGTTGGTGGAAGATTCTTGGCCTTTACTTACACTGAAATATGTAAGTGAAGTGAATGTTCAGTTTTCCGTTTCTTATCTAATATTCTTCTAAGTAGGCATTCTTGGATTATGTAAATACATCAAAAGAATGCAGGTGCAAAATTCCCTGTCACTAATGACAAACTTAAACTATTGTAAGAATGTTCAAACTCACCTAAGTTTTGTGTAAGGTTTCTGTGGATTTTGATTCTTTAATTGCTACATAAGAATCTATTATTGAGCTTGCAATATGTAACAGGCATTTTCTGGTGTAAGAACTTCAGGATCGGCTGTATTTCTAATTGAAGTCAGTTTGATTGGCACAAGAGGGCTCATAATATTTTTTGAAGGTACTACCATCTGAGCTTTTATTTTTGGCGGACTTAAGTCATGCAAAAGCTTTGTTGCATCATTAGATTACGGATCTTCTGATGCAGTTTACTGTCAAATTTGGCCTCTAACTGAATCTAAAAGAAGAAAGGTTTTTGCTTGAACCAGTTTCTGAAGTCCCATCACTTGGATATACGTAATAACTGCCAAAGGGCAGCCCGGTGCACAGAGGCGGACCTATATGGAGATGAGAGGGGTTAACGGAACCCGCTAGCCTCGGCAAAAGCCTGTATATATATTTTTATATACATCAAGGACCCCTCAATAATTTTGATGTGCCCCTCAAGTAGAAAAGGTGAACTGCTCTGTTGGTTTAATAAGTTACATTATATCCTCTCTCACCAGAAGACTGTATTCGAGGCCTAATACCAATTCTCTTTTTTCATTTTATTTGTTCTTCTCTTTGAATTCAATATTAGTATAGTATCATGTATTTAGTGGTCAACTTGTTTTATTTTTCTTTATCTTTTCTAAGTTAAATGAATAATAATTTAGTACTAGTACCTAGAAGGGGATAAAATATTCCATTAGCAAAAAGTCAATCATCTTCTTTATCTTTATATCTAAGTTTATAAACATTATCACTTTCGACACGTATAAAATTAAGTAATTCACCAAAACATTCCCCAAAAGAGTAATTAAAAACTCCAAAAACCCTTCTGCTTTCAAGGATCACTTCGGCAAAGTAGCAAACATCTATCGATTCAACAACAGTGACTAAGACTCTACTTGAATTTTTTAATAGACCTTTAATCTTGATCTTATTTGACTAAGTTTTTTTTATATTTTTGAATATCTTTTCGGTCACCGACTCATATTCATCAAGTTTTCAAGGAGTTAGTGCGCCAAATTTTGTCGTTATTAGCTGACATATCTAGGTCAAAGATAGCGGTGCCCTCGTTGCACTCAAATCCTTGGTCCGCCTCTGCCGGTGCACGAAACATACCGCATTCACGCAGGGTTCAGGAAAGGGCCACATTCCTAGGGGGTGTCATATAGGCAGTCTACCCTAACGTAATCATTAGTGGCTGATTCCACGGCTCGAACCCGTGACTTATAGATTACATGGAGACAACTTTACTATTGCTCCAAGGCTGATTCCACGGATTGAACCCGTAACTTAGAGCTAAGTGGTGGTAATTAATAAGCCCTCTGGCGCAAATGTTATTTGTTTGTCTAAAATAAGTGAAACGTTGCTGCATCATATGAGAGAAAATTTTATGATGTTTTTGCCTTCATATTAGGATACGAGGACAGCTATGTATTGCAAGTTTGGTTCTCTGTGGGCAATTGGAAAGCTGTTAAAACATCAGATTCTGCATATAACTCAATCAAGAGCCAAAGAATGAACCATATGTTTCCACAAATCTTTTAGCCAAACAATTTGAAGGGGAGACTTGAAGCAACGGTAAAATTGTCTTCGTATGCCATATAGGTCACGGATTCGAACCGTGGAACAGCCACTAACGCTTGGATTAGAATAGGATGTCTACATCACACCCCTTGGGGTGCAGCCCTTTCACGCACCCTTCGCGAACGCAGGATGCCTTGTGCTCCGGAATGCCTTAAGTAACAAGCATTTAGATGATCACAGAAGTCAATTATACAGTTATCTTTGATGTACTTTTGTTTTTGATCATCAAATTTTAATACCTGCTCTCTTTGATCCATTACAGGGAGGGAAGTTTAACTCATTCCCATGCTTCAAGCCTATGATTAATCATATTATATTATAAGTGTGAAGCGCAAAGTAAAAGTTAAAAAACCAAACTAACCTTATAATACTAAGAGACTAAAATACCCTTCAAACAATAATAAAATTGGTGTTAGCCGACCTCTTCATAAAAATTTAAAAATTTTGAGAAGTTGTATTCAATAAAATTTAATGTAGACTAAAGAGCAAAGAGTATGAACGTATGGAAGGGAAGACCAAACAATGCCAACTAGGATAAATTCATATAAAGGCAAGAAGGGATTTTCATTTCCCTCTTCCTCCCCATGTATTGAATAAAATTAAATGTACTAAAGACTATACACGCATGAGAGGAAGCCCAAAGAATGCCAACCAGTATAGAACTATATAAAGGCAAGAATGGATTTTTCCATTTCCCTCAACTCTTGCTCTCCATTTTTGTAGCCTGACATTTTTTAGCAGATTTAGTTTTGTTTGATCTTTCATCTTCTTTTTCATTCTTTTTTCTTTTCCTTTCTTTTCCCTCAACGTAAAGTTTGTAAAAAATCAAAGTTGATATAGAGAGATGGATAAGTACGTAGAGGTGTTGGATGCTGGAATGAGAACAACAACTTCAAGGATGTACTATTATCCTTCAAGCAAGCATGATAAAGAAGACTATCATGACGTGTGACTACTATCTCCACCTGCTCGGTATTGTGTCGTATTTGTTTCGCTATAGCGTCGGCTGTGAGGGATTTGTTTTTTAGTGTGAGCCTTACATTTAGATTTTTGAAAATATTTTTCGCGAAATAGCTACACGCGCTTTAGCCCACTTATATTGTCGCGTGGCTTGAAGGCAACATAAATCCCACCTTATGGTGCCGCGTGCACATCAACCCCTATCCTTATAACGCCGCATGTGCATCAACATTTCAACACAATAACATCTCGCACCACACGTGCCCATATGCCACAACTTTTCAGAATCACAATACCAATATTACCACAACATATAGCCCACGAATCAACCACAATGTGTACAAGAACCTCAATAATAACAAAATGAATGAGAATTACTCAACAAGGAAATATATCTCAATAAGCAACAACTTCAACCTCAATGTGATAATAACTTTCATAACTTCAAATTCAATAGCTCAAAATGAAGGTGTTCCCACAAAAAGATAACTTTCAATTCAATTGTAAAACATAAGCTTAATAACGAAAAAGATAGTATGAAATAGCAACTACATCTAAATGCATGAGAATAATTCTAACACGAAGATACATCATGGAATAATAACTTTAAATGAGAATAACTCAACAATTAAAAAGGCACATGACAATAAGAGAGATAACAACATCAATTAAGGCATATAAAAGCATGTTTGACAATAAAAGATAAAGCATATATTTACGAAATCAAGTAAGCATTTAAGAGCAATTTAACAATGAAAGATATACATGATATTACAATTTCTAATAAAATGCATGAAAAAGCCTAAGAGACTAAAATTGTACTGTACTTTTAGTCGATTATTTCTACTTTATGTGAAGAGAGTACTGATATTTCTTGCATTTCTTTTTACTTAGGTAGGTGTATATACATGTTATTTCTTTACAGTTTAGTTTCATGTAAGATTGGCAATTTCGGTACTTCAATTTCTATCGCAAGAAAGATGGATCTTTTGTAGCCAACTTAAAGAGAATTTAAGGGGAAAATAGGATTCTACATGCTTCCATCAAGATAAAAAATCTTGATTAAGAAATACTCTCTACTTGTTATTTATTTCTATGAAATAGTGCCTCTTTTGTTTTTTCTTTTCCGGTAGTCAATAGACTTTTGTACCAGTAATGGAATCCTCAAGCACTAAAGTTTTACCCCTCATGAATGGAAAAATAATAATCAATCATAATGACGATGAAATTACAAAAAGCATTGTATCCCTCACTTCTTAGTTTATTGCGACTCAACAACAACAACAATACAGTAAAATCCCGTAAGTAAGGGATATGGGGAGGGTAATATATAACTGTGTATGTAGGCCTTACCCCTACCCCAATGGAATAGAGAGACTGTTTCCGATAGACCCTCGGCTCAAGAAAACGAAAAAAACGAAAAAGACATTATATGAGTATCATCAACAAAAACCATAGAAATAATAACAACATTATAAGGACCAGAAAATAGTTGAAACACAATAACAATAATCAGTAAAGAAAAATGGGAGAATAGCGTGAACATAACATTAACCACTAGCAATCTAAGACAAAGCCTATCAGTCTATCCTCACATCCGGAACGAAGTAGAAAAATGTTCAACTACCTCCTGACCTACAACCCTAATGCTCGATCTCCACACCTTCCTGTCAAGGTCCATGTCCTCGGAAATCTGAAACCACGTCATATCCTGTATATATATAATTGTGATTTTTTTCATGTTAAAGATATTGTTTATTTTATTAGAACTATATGCTTGCGATTCAAGCTTGTCTTTCTACACTACAAAGAAGTGAAGGTCATGAAAGGGCGAAAATACTGTGAGCAATGTGGATACAAGTCAACATACACATCGTGCTGCTCTGTTCGAGCTTCTAAACAAAATACAGAACCCATATATCTGATAAAAAATTTAGTGAGGCAGTTTATTTCTTTAGTTTAACAATTTTTATTTCATAACACAATTATATGTCTAAATAATATTTTTGTAATTTATAAACTCTGTACTCATTAATATGAGTTGTACGTGCAACGCGCATGTCCAGAACTAGTGGATTTAATAGAAGACAACATTTCTTCAGTTGGTGTATTCTCAATTAAAACTTCAGAGAAGAAAATTATCAGATTGATAGGTGATTTATTGTACATAAATTCATGTAAACAGAAAGTGTCGTTGTAAACTTTCCTTATTGAAAATGTATATATTACTTGAGGTTGATTAGTCCATTATATCATTCGAATGATAGAACATAACAACCATTTTAGGAGATTAATAGCCTGTTTGGCCAAACTTCTAAAATCAGTTTATTTTGAGAAATGTTTTTTCTCAAAAGTACTTTTGGTAAGAAGCAATTTGTGTTTGACTACTTAATTTGAAAATCACTTGTGAGCAGCAATTTGTGTTTGACCAAGCTTTTAAAAAGTACTTCTAAGTATATTTTTTTCAAAAGTGTTATTAAAATAGTGCTTCTAGGAAGAAATTACTTTTTTTTTGTTTCTTCAAAACTGCATCTGCTTCTAGTCAAAAGTATTGTTAAAAGCTTGGCCAACACATTTCAACTTTGAAAAAAAAAGTGATTTTGGACAAACTGGCTATAAAAGTCTAGATGCAACCACAGAAAGATTCAGGGGCAGATGCAAAGTTGCGGTAACGAGTTCATCCGAACCCTATACTTTCAACGTGGAGCATAAATATATGTTTAAAATTCACTAAATTGCAATAAAATAATAGATATGAATCCATAATTTTAAAAATAAGATGGGTTCAGCGTTGAGAACCTTAAAGGTTGTCGATGATCCCATAAAATTTGAATCCTAATGTGCCCAACCTTTTCTCTGTTTTTTTATTTAACCATTGCGCTGCTTGATGGAAGCGCTGCCTCCAGTTTGATACGAAGTCTTTTTAGTATTAAGATTAACTACAACAGGTAATATGAAGTAAAAGTTGCAATGGTTGTTAAAAAACAACTTTCACCATAAGCGAGGAGAATATTTTCAGTAATGTTTGTATTTTTCTTTTTCCATTAATGTACTTATCCTTCTAAGAAAATACAAGAAAGATAACTAGACAGGTAGGACCCCGGAATTCAAGACATTTGTTTTGACATTTCTTTCTCTGACTGCTTTGTTAGGTACTGGAGCAGACAATCTTCTCTGCTGCCCTGCTGAAACCAGTAGATAATGGTTATTCAGTTTTTTCATGAATTACTGGCCCTATTTGGGGGTGGTTTCGAGGCAAGAGTTTGTTTAATGTTGCCACTTAGAAGGACAAACATTAATAACATCCATATTAATGTTTCAAGAAATGGTAAGCGATAATGAATTTTTAGATGAATTTATCTCAAGTTTGGTTGAGATAAAATTGTGGTATAACTAATTTCGAAACTGTCGTGTTATTTTTATACCTATGGGATGGTGGAATAACTAATCCCGAGATAATTAATCTTGCGATAATTTGTTTCGCAACCAAACGGCCCCTATATATAATAACTTGTTATAACCAATTAATTACACTAATAGTGTAAAAATCTTTTATGTTATCAGCATATATAACTTAAACTCATCTCTACAAAATGTTATAGATCATGGATCTATATACAAAATAGTGGTATTGAAAAGATTAGTAGCATGAACATGCCAAGCTCAATAACCATATTATCTATCTCTAAGTGTTTAGGCAGAATAGAAAGCTCATTTATACAGAAAATTTCTTTCAAGAAATGAAATTAAAAATTGTGATGGTAAATGCATTTGAATAAATGTTTAACTTTAGGTACAAAACTTTTATATCAATGTACTCCATGACTCATGTCACCACTAAAGGGCCCCTCTTTCTTATTAAGTCCATAAAAAAGATTTCAAAAAATCTGCCTGTGACATAGTGGCTTTCGAATCAAGAACTATGATGGTATATAAAGTGTGAAAATCACTCACTCAACTCATACAATAGAAGTAAAAAGAAAATAGGTCATGTGCAAAACTGCAGTCCTTTCACTATTCCAGCACTTGGTTTTTTAGAAAAGGAAAAAAACACCAACAGACACAAAGAAAAAGACAAAGGTGTGATACTCACACTGTGTTACACGTAATTAAGCAATTTAACCTTACTAGTAAATAATTGAAGTAAAAATACATGTCACTTAACTTGATAACGCTCACACTATGTTTTGCATTAGTTTCGTATAAATACCGGATGTACCGAAAGAAAATACTAGTAGAAGGGGGTCCAGTTATCCCCATTTCAGTAACCAGATCTTGTGAAATGATCCTTCACTTCAGTTGGAAAGCAACAAGGTCCCTGTCCATAATTTCATCCCTTACACCCTACTTCATTACTTCTACAGTGTATGTATAGTGTGGTCTTATCTGTTTATTTTGGGACCATTTGGCTTTGTTCATGGATCTTGAATGTACAATCCAAGTGGGGTTTATGCAAGAATCACAAGCAGATGCCTCCTTCCCAGCCCCCACCTCTCTTTTAAAGTACAGATATACCAAATGAAGATTAAGAGCAGAGAAACAGCCTTGTTCACAAAGAAAATAGCACTTGATCTTCTTTCTACATGGATTTGGAATTCATTGATATCAACACTTCAAAAGTGGGACTTTTCTGAAAAAGACCCTTCATTTCACTTCAAAAACAACAAGACCTTCTTTATCAATTACTTCATCCTGACTCCCACCACATCATTACTGCCACAGTTTATAGTGTGGTCTAAATTTTGGACCATTATGGCCATGGATAGTGAGAAGGGGAGCCTTGGGGTAAACAGTAAAGTTGATGTCATGTGACCATGAGGTCACGAGTTCGAGCCGTTGAAACAGCTTTTTGCAGAAAAATAAAGTAAGGTGCGTACAATATACCCTTGTGGTCCGGCTCTTCCCCGGACCCTGCGCATAGCGGGAGCTTAATCGGGCTACCCTTTTTTGGTCATGGATCTTGAATGTAAAAGTCAAGTGGACAAAGAAAGAAGCATTGGATTTTTCTTCAAGGATTTGGAACTCATTGAATTTAAAGTTTAAACACTTCAAAAAGGAGCAGTTTGCAGCATACAAAGTTCCAAACAAACCTCATCAAAGCAAATGCAAAACTACAGCTAGGAGACTACAACACACAGATTATCACTTTCCTATTCCAAAATTTGTCAAAGTAACTACTGAAACTAAAGTTAATAACCTATGACCTGAACTTGGTAAAAGGGAGCTTCACCGGCCAATAAATCTGCTGATCCTCAATGAGCTTTCGCTTTTCCAAAACTGACGCCACTTTCATATTTTTTCCATTGGAACTCGTTTTTCTTGAAGATGATTCGAGCTGATTTTTATCAGCATTTTCCTTAAAGAAGAAAGACAAACCTCTGTTGAATTGTGGAGTTAGATCATTCAACTTGCATATATCACCATCTTTGTTCTCCTCAGGCAAAGTGTTGTCAACACTAGTGCACGGAACCACAAAAGAACCCAAACGCAGCGATAAGTCACACCCAATTACATCTTCACAATCTGCCCGAGAAGCTACGTTTGAAGCGTTTAAGTTACATGACTGAGGATTTCTTGGAGCAAACCTCTTGTTATCATCCACAAGCATAGCATTTGAATCGGGATCACGTCTAGAGCCAAATTTGTGACCAGAAGGTTCAAATTGAGAACCGTAATACAAAGGATACATAGAACAAGAATTAGGCGAGGCACGAGCAGTCTGCATTGGCAAAGTTTGTATACCAACAGATGGAGGAAATTTCAGAGTTGAGAAAGGAAACATTTTGTTAGCTTCTGAGCTAGAAGGGTTTGGAATTTTTATTGTGGCTGATATAAATTTATGATCTTTGGAGAAAAATGGACTGCTAGGAATAGGATTTCCTCTATTTTTGTCATGGGAATTTCCAGAGTTAGACTCTGGAGTTAAAGGGCTTAGATAATATCTTGGAGAACTGTTCCTTTGGCTTCTTGATGATCTTTTTGGAGAGCAACCCAAATGCAAAGCAGCTAATCAATCATGCAACCAAAAATATGTTTCAATCAAATCATCCACTAACCAGAACCATAACTAAACAATTCTATCAAGAACCAGAATCCCAACTTCTAAAGAAACACAGCCCGGTGCATTAAGCTCTCGCTATATGCGGTGTCCGGAAAGGGCCGTACCACAAGGGCGTATTGTAAGCAGCCTTAGCCTGCATTTCTGCAAGAGGCTGTTTACACCGCTCGAACCCGTGACTTTCTGGTCACTTGACAGCAACTTTACCAGTTACGGCAAAGCTCTCCTTCCAAGGCAACTTCTAAAGAAAGTAAGTCACAAATTACAGAACTTGAAATGTTAGAATGGAGATGTTGTCGCATTGCAAACTGAAAATCATTATTGGCACAGGAAAAATGAAAAAAAGGAAAGGAAGATCAAGGGTACCTTCAATGCAAGGTTGCAAGAGGTCTCTAGATTCTGATTCAGTGCTATCATCTCTTCTAATAATAGTGTCAATTGCATCACGCAATCTATCCCAAAGAGTTTTAAGATCCATATATTCAGCCTATGCAAACAAGAATTGGTAAGAATAATACACAAATAGATAGTTAAGAAAAAAGGGGAAATTGGTAAAAGCATTAGACCCTCAACCTCAGAATTGGCCTTGGAATACAAAATTTCCTCAGCTCTCAAGACAACTATAGGGAGCTTCTCTTGCCATTCCTTGTTCTTCTTAGTTGCTGAACCATGTATCTCATTCACAATCCTACTCTCAACAGACATAAGCAATCAAAAAGAACTTCTCTTTTCTTTGATAAAGAAAATGGTTTTGAATATGTATTAATATGATTGGAAAGGAAAAAAAAGTACCTGAAAATTTCTTGAATAAGGGAACCTCTGATTGGTTGGTGTCTATCACTATGCCAAGCTTTCCTAACACATTCATAGGGTCTTGGACCAGGTTTAGGCATGTTTCAACAACAGAGAAAGAAGAAGAAGAAGAAGAAGAAGAAGAAGAAGAAGAAGAAGAAAAAGCTACAATATGTATAAAAGTAGAACAACTAAAAATTCTGGTACTTAAATTGAGGTTTAAAAGGGCTTGAAATCATGTCTTGTGACTTCCAAGTGTTAGGGGGGAGGTAGCACTTATATTAAAATAATCTTCTTGATATGTCATTCAGCACAATAATTCATAGGGGGGAGTTTGTTATGATATACGAGTAGTGAAGAGTGTCCCCCACTGATACACATGCCTGCTTCCCCAGGCCCAAAGGGTCTTTGCTCTCTCTCTCTCTCTCTCTCTCTTTCCTGACCATTCATGAGCTTTGTCCTTGTGGGGTAATATATACTTAGCTATGTTGAAAAAAGTTATGATGTATAATTGTCACTGTCGGTAGGGGGAAATTGCTAGGCAAACCCCAGCCTCATAATATACTATCTAATCCACTCTTCTTTCTATTGTGCGCTTCACTGTTCCATTCTTCATTTGAAAATGTTTATATTTACCCCATTATTATTAGAAACGTTTTAAAATTACCTTCCATCATACTATTAGCAAATCATCTTATATTTGTTCTTAGTTACGGGTCAAAATATTTATAAAAAAGGTTCAAATATGCTCCTCTGACTTTTTCTGACAGTGATTACTCAGAGTTCTATAACGTTAAACTTGTCCAACGAAAAAGAAGTTAAGTATTTCTAGTGACAAACAAGTGAGCAAAACATAGGACATGCTTCTAGTGACAAACGAGTGAATGAACAGATTGGCCTCGAGAAGTTGGGCTATAAATGACCATTTACCCTCAAAATCGGATAACAATTAAATTTGTAAGTGATTTTAAGAATACATGGATTAATTTGATACAAAGCGATATATTAAGTTACTATTGAACAAACAAAAATAAAATAAATTAAAACCACACGAGTATGATAGTTCCAGCCTTAGTGAAATAGTCACACTCGAGCCGGGCTCACCACGGCAGGCACCAATGAAAAAGAGAAAGTGCTAGTGACAGAGAAAATAACGATATATTGCTTTGGTATGCGTGTTACAAGGGAGTCCTACTTTAGGTACAACTCTATAAAAGGTAAAAATATCTTCTAATTAACTGATTGCTGGTTCCTTATCGATACGTGTCGATTCCCGCCATGATATCCGGCCGGTCACGGATGTTTCGACCTTCTGTTGGCTATGCTTAATTGTCCAACAATGTTCTTCGAAGTCGTTCGAGGCCAGAACCGATTCCGGAACCATGACCTCGACATTCTCGATGGTAGGCGTCATGCCCACGGATTATGGCTCGGTGGGACTTTTGGCTCGATTTCGGTCCCTTGCACCATGTCTCGAGCCTGGCTTATCTTGTCGGAGGCCGGGGTGCATCATGAGCTTGGTTTTTCCTGTATATAATGACATCGGAACCAAAATTTTGAGTTTTTGGACTCAAGACACAAAAATAGGTGAAAAAAGATTTGTGACCAAAATACATATAGCGCCCTTTTAAAGGGCGTTATACCTTAACGGTCTTTTGCCCGTTAAGGTATAGCACCCTTTAAAAGGGCGTTATACGTGAATATGAAAAGACGGGTAAGTATAGCGTCGTTTATTAAGGCGCTATACATATTTTATGGGCCCACCAATTATTATTTTGTGCTTAACTGACATAACAATAATTCAAATGAATAAGGGCGCTATACCTCAAAAAATTTGACTCCCCGGATTGGGCATTGCCTTATTTAAATATGTTAAGAATTTTGTAAAATTTCATTCAGAAAAATTCTCAAAGTCTTGTTAAATTTTTCTTCGTTAAGATGTGTTTGCATTTTGTCATAATTTCTGATGAGCGAAAAATTAGGGTTTCATTATATTTGGGGGGGGGGAGGGGGTGAGGTTGTGGTAGCGAATAACTCAGTAAGTTATAGTTTATCTCCACAGTGTCATGTTAAGTTGCCACTTACAATGGAGTATGATAGATTGGTATCACTGTTATGTAAAAAAATGAGTGTGAGCAAATGTTCGGTGAACCTTAAAGTAACCGGAAAATATCCATATTCTATCACTCCGCAAGGGGTTGCTTGTTATGCTGAGTTTAACATCGAGGATGATGAAACTCTGAGTGATTTTTTGAGGAATCCGGATAAATACTGGGAATTTCTTTTGATAAAAATGTTAGAAATGTACGTCAAGGCTGAAGACGTTCTCAATAATGAGGTTGCGCAAAGCAGGGATATCCCCCGGTCATCGGGGCGTTATTTTAGAGCAGCTTTAGCCAAACAGGTTCAAGCTGAAAGAGTTTGGCCTGATCTAAACTTATCTCCACGGGCCAATGAGGAGCGAGAAAATAATTTCTCTCCTACTTTACATGATCCACAAGACGAGTAGTAAAGTTCAATTTTCCTTTGTATTACGATGTTTATTTTTGCTGTATTGAATTTTTATTAACACTCATATATTTCACAGTGGGTACTGGCCAGATATGAATTTTACAAGTTATGAACCAACGCTCAGTTGGAATATGTGTAGTTCTGGTGTGTTAGATCATGGTGATCCTTCCGGGAGTCATCACCAACAGGATGATATCCATCATGGGATATCAACACATTACGATTTGTAAGTGAAGTGATATAGCTATATGAAAAGTATTTATCAATTTGAATAACTCATTATTTTGTTGGTTGTGCAGTGAAAACGAGCAACTTGAACGTCCTGTCCTGACTCAATTGCCCGAAGATGACATATTTAATCGGGATCTGGCTGATGCACAGAGTCAGTAAGAGAACATTGATTATGACAACAATGCCGATGAGTGCAGAGATGACACACCCTTCCCTAATGAGGGTGATGATGAGGAGGAAGAGAAAACTGGACCTGATTTGACGAGGGAGCATTCTCCACCCTCCGTTAGACCAAGAGTGTACGAGTCTCACGTGCCGTTTCATTCAAGAGAGATTTCCTACCTTGATCATTTGCCAAATATGCCGTATGTGGATACTCTCACAAGGGATACTGACGAAATTCGGACAGCAATGTGGGATAAGTCTAGACCAACGGTGTTGTTAAAGGGCATGCTTTTCCCTGATAAAGCGCGCCTAAGTAGGGCGGTGAAAATGTACAGTGTAAAAGAGTGTGGTGAGATGACGGTATGGGAGTCAACTCCGGATGTATACAAGTTTGTTTGTCGTAGATCATTTACAAGTTGTAATTGGATGTTGCGTGCAAAGAAGAAGAAAACAAATATGTGGGTTGTGGGTAAATACATTGGCACCCATAATTGTGAAATGGACACATTCAGTGGGAATTACTTCAACTTGGATGTTGACTTAATTTCTCTTGTCTTGATTCCACACATTGAAGCGTCCATAAGGTAAAACATCAAAGAGTGTATTGCATTTGTCCACCAGGAATATGGGTGCAGTGTAACACCCCGGAAAATTTCGAAGTACTTAAGTGTAAAGCTCGGTAAAATTTGCAAAGAAAATAATGTTTCATGGTGCCGGACTAGGCTTACGTGTTTGAGGATTGTAGAAATTCTCTCGCCGCGGCTCGGACTTTTTGGGCTGAATAATGCATCAGAAAGTAAAGGAAAATTTTGGCAAAAAAGTGCATTTCTGCGACCGCAGAACCACTATGCGGACCGCATAATGGCCGCAGAGTGAGGCGGTTAATTGGGTCAGTTGGAAGAAACTATGCGGTCGACTATGCGACCGCATAACTATTATACGGTGCATTATGCGATCGCATAACAGTTATGCGGACCGCATAGTGACCGCATACACAGACAGTTCTTTTGGCTATTTTGTAACCAATTATGCGACCGATATGTGGTCCGCATATCGGTTATGTGATCGCATACCTTGTTCCGGAGATCCATTTTTGGGTTTTTAAAACCCGACTCTATTTCGTTAAATACACTCTTTGGGCTATTTTTGAGACATAATCTGATATTTTAGAGTGAGAGAGAGTTCCCTAGAGTGAGAAGGTGTTCTTCAATAATATTTCTTCAATCCTTGCTCAAGTTTTGGAAGATTAAGAAGGAAATTCACTAGGTCTTCATTCTAGATATAAGATTCTACACCCTAAACCCTAATTTCGAAATTTTCTAAAAGTGGGTAACTAACAAGATAATTTTTGGGCATGAGAGTTGTTTATTTTACATGCATGTGTTATCAAAGGGTGTAGAAATATTATTGAGCTAAAAATGGCAAAGATTGGGTTGTGAGATGATGGAATTCTCCATAAAAGGGACCTTGGAACCTTAATGCACACTTAGTGCTTGATAAAATGCTCAAATGAGCTTGAACCATGATCACCTTCCTAATTTTAATTTAATTTATTATATTTCTACAATAGATTGAAGTTGCTAAGAATTCCGGAATATTTAGAGTGTAAGGAGGCTCAAGTGAGGTATGTTGGCTAAACTCTACTCTTAGAATTGAATCCCACGATATTCATGTAAATTATGTAAGTCCAGAGTGATTCATTATGAAATTGGCTATTCCGAGTAAGATTGGTTTGAAAGATATATGTTCAACAAGCATCCCAAATTCTCTATTCATGTTATGTTACCAATTGAGGATGTGTTAAAATATGGGTTGTGCATTAATAATGTTTCGATTTTAAGTCAAGTTCAAATGAAGGTTATTATGCCAAATTTTGTGAAAAGTCTCTATATGCATTAGACTCTAAATTGCTCACATGTGTTCTACACACTTTGATTTGAATTGTGTTTGTTGTTGATGATGAGGATGATATTTGAAATTGATAATATGAGCATGAAATACTGAATGTGGCCTATGTGCCAAGAATGATCTTATAATTATGGCCACTAGTGCCAATGAAATGAAAAGATGTGAAAGTATTATGAAATGCGATGATTGATATAAAAAGGTTGATGTCTCAAATGAGATAGCATAGACGGTCGGGCCGTGATCGAACACCACGCCGCACACATGGAGGTGATTGTGCTGGAAATTGTAATTGAAATTGTGATTGTGGTCGATGTCCCTAATGGATAGCCTAGTCGATCGGGTCGTGATCGGACTCCGTGTTAAAGACGGTGGTATTGATATTGAGAGAAATTATGGTT
>AWOL01S0041876.1:44465-127832 GCA_000715115.1 Nicotiana otophora | reverse complement strand
TACTAGTGCTATTCGACAGTACTAACGTCCCTTTTGTCGGGGGCACTGCATCTTTCAATGGATGCAGGTGATTCCACAGCAGGAGATATTGGTCAGTGATAGCAGTGCACCTTCTTCCCAGCTGACTTGGTGAGCTCCACTTCATTCTGGGGTCATGAATCTTTTGTATGTGTATTCTGTTTGAGGTATAGTCGGGGCCTTGTTGCCGGCATTATCATTGTACTCTTCTTTATCTATGGAGGCTCCGTAGACATAGTGTGGGTTGTGTATTGGTGCTGGGAAAGACAAACTATGCTATGTTATGGTTGTATTACTTGTCCATTTGAGATTTTAAAAATGGTGAAACTTATGGTAAGAAATTGATAATTACAGACATGACCACTTTATTGTTTAATTAAGGAAAACATATATTCTCTTTATTCATGAATGAGTTTGGGTAGAATGAATCTAACAGGCTTGCTCGGTCGGGTTCACTCGGTTGAGCGCCGGTCGCGCTCCTCGATTTTGGGGCGTGACATGCACCATTACCAAAAGAAAGGTATTTCTCGGGCGAAAACGTGTGTTTGAAATTATTTATGGTAACTGGGATAAGTCATTTGCATCTCTACCCAGGTACATGGCCGCATTGCAACACTTTAACCCCGGGACTGTTGTTGAATGGAAGCTTGAGCAGAGTCCGGAAATACCAAAATATATATTCAGATACGTGTTCTGGGCATTTAAACCAGCAATTGATGGTACGTAACACATATGAAGCCAGGCCAAGTAAACTTAGGTATACATTTACCTGAGCGCCCTCCAGCAAATCCAACAAATCCCTGCACAAGGGGAGATTATGTCGAGCCTCGTACTCTCGTCCATATCCCCACCTATCAACCCACCTCCTAGCTAGAAGGAGAAACAGATGTGGTGCACCCGGAGCTAATGGTGGTAGAGGTGGCTGCAACTGCAGGAACCGCTCCCAAGCCCAAACCTAACATACAAAGTGGACGTAAAATTTAAGGTATATTTTTACTGGGTATGTTATAATGAATAGAGTATTTGAATATGTTACAGCGGCAAAAATCCAGCAACATCACGCTGGGTTCCCATGCTCGCCCGGCACATCTTCCTGTACAAGTAGTCGAGAATAGCAGCGCCTCAGCTGTACTGGGTTAAATCATCTAGCCGCTCAAGATGATGAAGAAATCTCAAGCTGACTAGGTTCCCCGAAGTGTTCAGGAACAAAACCCCTCCAAAACATAAGAAGTAACAGCAACCTCGTGTACCGGTGAATATAAAGCTCCGGTGTATCGTCTGTGATGTCAGGGTGAAATGCCTCCAAATGTTGTCGGACAGTCGTCAACTGTAGACGACTG
This sequence comes from Nicotiana otophora, assembly GCA_000715115.1. Taxonomy (NCBI): domain Eukaryota; kingdom Viridiplantae; phylum Streptophyta; class Magnoliopsida; order Solanales; family Solanaceae; genus Nicotiana; species Nicotiana otophora. Next base: position 126,474 of record AWOL01S0041876.1, on the reverse strand, counting down.
GCCCTAACCAGTGCAGTCTCCTCTGGTGGCTATAAACCAGTGAGCCACTGCAACATGTCCAAGTACTGCAAACTTATCTGCTCTATCATGGCATGCGGCAGAGCAACGAGGTGTCCATCTGTCATGCCCCAAAACCGAGGAGCACGACCGGCGCTCAACCGAGTGAACCCGACCGAGCAAACATGTTAGATTTCATTCTACCCAAACTCATCCATGAATAGAGATAATACATATTATCATTAATTTGACGAAAATGTGTTCATATCTATAATACCAGTTTATTTCCAATAGTTTCATCATTTTTAAAGTCTCAAATGGACAAGTAATACGTCCACAACATAACATAGTTTGTCTTTTTCCAGCACCAATACACAACCCACATTATGTCTATGGAGCCTCTATAGATAAAAAAGAGTACAATGATAATGCCAGCAACAAGTTTCCGGCTATACCTCAAACAGAATACACAAAGTACAAAAGATTCATGACCCCGGAATGAAGTGGGGCTCACCAAGTCAGCTGAGAAGAAGGTGCACTGCTATCACTGACCAATATCTCCTGTTGTGGAACCACCTGCATCCATTGAAAGATGCAGCGCCCCCGGCAAAAGGGACGTTAGTACTGTCGAATAGCACTAGTATGTATAACTAATCACCCTCTCAATAGAATGACAAATAATACAAATAAGATTATCATAATATTAATGAAAGCCTTAATCAACATCAAACCTCAATTTAGGATCAAGACAGTGTTCAAATTAATTTCCATATCTCACATTGAGAGATTTTTAGTATCGATATACCATTGTCCACAATACCGGTACCACCGTACTCTCAGCACGGAGTCCGATCACGACCCGATCGGCTAGGCCATCTTATTAGAGACATCAACCACAATTTCTCTTAATATCAATACCACCATCATTAACACGGAGTTCAATCACGACCCGACCTGCTAGGCCGTCTTATTTGAGACATCAACCTTTTTATATCAATCATCGCATTTCATAATACTTTCACATCTTTTGATTTCATTGGCACTAGTGGACATAATTATAAAATCATTCTTGGCACGTAGGCCATATTCAGTATTTCATGCTCACATTATCGATTTCAAATATCATCCTCATCATCAACAACAAACACAATTCAAATCAAAGTGTGTAGTACACATGTGAGCAATTTAGAGTCAATGCACATAGAGACTTTTCACAAAATTTGGCATAATAGCCTTCATTTGAACTTGACTTAAAGTCGAAACATTATTAATGCACAACCCGTCTTTTAACACATCCTCAATTGGTAACATAACATGAATAAAGCATTTAGAATGCTTGTTGAATATATATCTTTCAACTCAATCTTACTCGGAATGGCCAGTCTCAGAATGAATCACTCGGGGCTTACATAATTTACATGAATATCGTGGGATNTGACCAATATCTCCTACTGTGGAACCACCTGCATCCATTGAAAGATGCAGCGCCCCCGACAAAAGGGACGTTAGTACTCTCGAATAGCACTAGTATGTATAACTAAACACCCTCTCAATAGAATGACAAATAATACAAATAAGATTATCATAATATCAATGAAAGCCTTAATTAACATCAAACCTCAATTTAGGATCAACACAGTGTTCAAATAATTTCCATATCTCACATTGGGAGATTAATTGTATCGATATACCATTGTCCACAATACAAGTACCATTATTTGCCATACCAATACCACTATTCACAATACCATTATTCACAATACCAGTACCACCGCACTCTTAGCACGGAGTCCGATCACGACCCGATCGGCTAGACTATCTCAGTAGAGACATCAACCATAATTTCTCTCAATATCAATACCACCGTATTTAACACGGAGTCCGATCACGATCCGATCAACTAGGCTATCCATTAGGGATATCGACCACAATCACAATTTCAACTACAATTTCCAGCACAATCACCACCATGTGTGCGACATGGTATCCGATCACGACCCGACCGGCTAGGCCGTCTTATTTGAGACATCAATCTTTTTATATCAATCATCGCATTTCATAACACTTTCACGTCTTTTCATTTCATTGGCACTAGTGACCATAATTATAAGATCACTCTTGGCACGTAGGCCATATTCAGTATTTCATGCTCACATTATCGATTTCAAATATCATCCTCATCATCAACAACAAACACAATTCAAATCAAAGTGTGTAGTACACATGTGAGCAATTTAGAGTCAATGCACATAGAGACTTTTCACAAAATTTGGCATAATAGCCTTCATTTGAACTTGACTTAAAGTCGAAACATTATTAATGCACAACCCGTCTTTTAACACATCCTCAATTGGTAACATAACATGAATAAAGCATTTAGAATGCTTGTTGAATATATATCTTTCAACTCAATCTTACTCGGAATGGCCAGTCTCAGAATGAATCACTCGGGGCTTACATAATTTACATGAATATCGTGGGATTCAATTCTAAGAGAAGAATTTATCCAACATACCTCACTTGAGATTCCTTACACTCTAAATGTTCCGGAATTCTTAGCAACTTCAATCTATTGTAGAAATATAACAAATTAAACCAAAATTAGGAAGATGATCATGGTTCTAGTTTATTTGAGCACTTTATCAAACACTAGATGTGCATTAAGGTTTCAAGGTCCTTTCATGGAGGATTCCATCATCTCACAACCCAACCTTTACCATTTTTAGCTCAACAATCTTTCTACACCCTTTGATAACACATGCATGTAATATAACCAACCCTCTTGCCGAGAAATTATCTTGCTTATTATCCATTTCTACACAAAATTTGAAATTGAGGGTTAGGGTGTAGAATCTTACCTCTAGGATGAAGACCTAGTGAGTTTCCCTTCTCAATCTTCCAAAACTTGGGCAATAATTGAATAACAATTATTGGAGAACACATTCTCACTCTGGGGCATCCTCTCTCACTCTAAAATGTCAAATAATAGCTCAAAAATGACCCAAAGAGTGTATTTAACGAAATAGGGTCGCTTTTTAAAAAAACTCAAAAATGGAGCTCCGGAACAGGTTCTGCGGTCGCATGGTTATGCGGACCGCATATCGGTCACATAATTGGTTATAAAATAGCCAAAAGAACTGCATGTATATGCGGTCGCATAGTCGACCGCATAACTGCTTCCAGAATAGCCCTCATCTGCTCACTTCTGCAGCCATTATGCAGCCCGCATAGTGATTATGCGGTCGCATAATAGACCGCATAAATGCACATTTTCGGCAAAAAGTTTTCCTTACTTTTCCGTGCATTGTTCAACCCAAAAAGTTCGAGCCGCGGCTCGCAAGCTCGTCGTGAAAATTTTCTATAATCCTCAAACACGTAAGCTTAGTACGGTACCATGAAATATTATTTTCTTTGCAAATTTTACCAGGCATTACACTTAAGTACTTCAAAATTTTTCGGGGTGTTACACCATCAACGGGCAACCCATACATGACCTTCACGTCCTGCAGCGTGATGGTGGTCTCGCCATTGGGCAAATAGAATGTGTGCGTCTCTGGTCGCCACCGCTCTATCAGGGCCGTGATCAACGACCAATCGAGCTGCAGCCGGCCGATCTCCACAATCCTATAAAAGCCCGTATCTTGGTGGCGTCTGACTATACGAGGATGGAGAGCGTGGTCCCTGAGAAAGTCCCACTTATTGTCTACTCTCCTGGCGCGGAAAGTCTGGGCCAGTAACTGTCCCTCCCATATGTGGAACGACCTATGATCGCCCTGTAACAATAGTAGCTCCAGGCTCGCAGGTCCAGGATGCAAATGCGGAACCTCCATGTCGTCTACTGTAAATTAAACAAAATTAATTATATTATGTTACTTTAATATGTTAGTTTTATTATTTTATATGTTAATTTTATTATTTTATATGTTTGTTTGTAAATTAAATAATTAATTTTCATAATTATACAAGATTTAATTATTAAATATTCACATATGGGTTCCGGGCTCAATATTTGAGGCCTAGTAGCACCAAGATATCCTAAAATTTTTGTTGTTTTCTCATGTTATTTTCTTATAATCGTTGACTAGAACTGGACAGAGTTTATGTTTGAACTATCAGCTATTTTGACGTATTTTTGGGTATAATAGATACTTAAATGTATAATAGCACTATATTAGGCCACAAGATACCACTAGAAGGAATTAAAATAACAATTTATCTATTTTACTAGTCTTTAAGCAAATAAATAATCTAAACCAGATAAAAACAACAAATAAATTTAATCACAAAATATTCACGAAAATACATATACCACAGTAAAAAGTAACTTATTAATATTTTTTTTAACAACTAATAATAATTTCTCTATTTTTACTAATATTTTTAGCACACTAATATCATAGTCCGGATAAAAATAACAAAATAGTTAAATCGCAAAACAATCACAAAACAACATAGAACACATTAAAAATAACTAATATGCATTTTTTATACGAGTTTCAACAAAAACTAAGTCGGAATACCACGATTTAAGGTTTTAGGAAAGTTGAAAATTTGACGATTTAGAGCCGAAACGAGCAACCCACAACGAGAGAATGCCTTAGCTAGGATGTGGGACCGAGGATCTTTAATTTTTGTGGGACGGGTGGGGTCCACTCGAGATTTTTTGGTCGTTAATAGGGGGAAGGGGAGTTCTGGTTTGGTGGGGAAGGGAAGGGGACGATTTATTATGTAGGTATAGCTTCGTTTATTAAGGCGCTATACTATAGCGCCTTAATAAACGGCGCTATACTTACCCGTCTTTTCATATTCACGTATAATGCCCTTTTAAATAGCGTTATATGTATTTTGGTCACTAAATTTCTTTTCCACCTATTTTTATGTCTTGAGTCCAAAAACTCATTATTTTAGTTTAGGACTCTCAAAACTCCTAATTACCTCATGCATTAAAAACACGTGTGCTACCAACCATGATTCCTTCTATTTAAATTATTTAATTCATCACCAATACAATATTTAATTCACCTTACCTGTATTCTGGTTTTTACAATTTGCTGTCACTCTTGTATTTGTAATGTTTTGTCTTGAATTCAATTAGATGTTGTTGGAAAAGAATCCTGCAAAATGCAGCTCTTTAATTACATAAATCTTGAATTTGAATTGGATAGACTGAAGTCTTTCTTTCCATATCGATAAGTCTTTTACCGATTCTTTCAAATCCTCATTGTGTTTGAAGTGAAAAAGAAAAGTAAAAGAAGACTATAAATTCTTATTTGGGGTAACTAAAGAGGTACTTATATCGGCTTATATCCTAATTTCTTTATCAATTCCAAGTTATTTTGCACTCTATTTTTAATCTAGTTTTTAGTCTACTTCAGCAAATGTTAGAACTTCTACCGATAATTTTATGATCAAAGTATCCTCGCCTTAAGACTCAGCTCATGCATTTCGGTAACACAATATTTTTGGCACAATACATAAACTTATATCTAAGAATCTATCAAAATAGCACAAAATAAATATGAACACGTAATTTTAAAAATATAATAGGCTCAATGCGAAAAATCTTAAATATTAAATCCATAAAATTAATATTCTGAATCCGTTTATAATTGTATTGACTCAAATAAAGAATAAAGTCGCCAACAACGATTATACACAAAAGATTTCAAAAGAGGTCGACACAGAAAGCAGAGACATTTGTGGAGACTCTAGTTGCCACAAAAGACTTTCAGAGTAGTTGTTAACAAACTGTGTTCGATACTAGAAAATCAGAGAAGAAAAGAAATGTTAGTTCAATAAAACAGAACATAAATAATTTCCGTATCCACAAATTGCTTGTGTGTCCTTAAGGAATTTAATCCCCTCACTATTGTCCAAGGTTATGGATTACTTCCTTCCACGGTAGAACGGAAAAACTATTCTGTAATACTGGCAATCGAAAGTACAGAACTTCAGTGAACTCAACAAACGGAGCAAATCACACTTAACACTTTGTTTATATGGAAAATAATGTAACAATATAGAAAAAATGGGAGAAATTTTTCAGATTTTCCATGTATGAAAAATGAGGTCAAGCCTCTAAATGTATAAACAATAAAAGGGTAAGATGAAGAGGTGCAATCCAAGAGGTGCCTCTTCCATTTTCTTTCATACCCTTTAGAAAAAACCCAACAATTCCCTACATGAATGGGGAATGGCTATTCATAAATGATGAAAAGTTCATGTTTTGAATGTTTTTATGTATTATTTCTTATGTGAGTGGCTGGAGTTCACACCGCTTTTGAAGTAAAAATATGTTCATTATGTGTTTCTTATATGTAGGAACAAACTTATATGGAAAAGGATCAAATAGAAGAAATATTAGTGAAAAAAGAAGTTGAAGAGAAAAGTCCTGGACAACGAAGAGAGGTTCACTTCGCCAGACCGGTACCAGAGCAGAAGAAATCAGAAAAGTCTCGGACAGCGAAGCGAGGTTTACTTCGCCAGACCGGGACCGAAGCAAAAGAAACCAGCTTCTCCAATCTGAAATAGAAGAAGGAAAATTCGCCACATACAAACCCTAGTCGCTATAAATACATCCTAAAATGTGCTTTTGAAAGGGGAGACACTACTTTGGAGGGAGAGAAGACTTTGGGGAGGCAAGAACACACTTGGAGCAAGGAGAAGGATTTAACTTCACGTTTTACCCTCTTTCTTCCTTTATTTCCATTATTGCCTATGAATTCTAGTATTATAGTTTTGCATACTGTTATGAATAGCTAGTTTGTTATTTAGGGTTTTGATGGAACTTTTTTAGGATAAATTCTTGTTATATTTTTTTATAATTGAGTCGTTGGATTTCTCTACTTGTTCAACTATGTGTTTGTTGTTGTTGATTGAATGACCATTAATTGAGTGTGCCTATTTAGTGTGTATTACTTGAGAGATGGTACGCATTTAGGTAGTTGTTAAACGACATCACTCTAATGTATATGAGAGATCAATACGTAGGGTTTAAAGGCGAGATTAGAGATAATGAAACCTTGGTGCGATCGTAGTAAGTGGTGAATTAGTGCCAGCTAGTGCAGTTCGAGAGAATACATCTAGTAAATTGTGGTAGTTGCTCGAGAGAGAATTGCGACAACCAAAGTACTCACGATCGGTAGAGAATATTTAGGCGAATTTATAGGAGACGTAGTGGGAAGGATTCCGACAATTGAGAAAATCATAACTCTAGACCTCCTTAATTTAGTCTCCAATCCTTAGTATCTTAGTTATTAATCCACTACTTTAATTTGTTAGACATAAGAATCTTAATATTTATAACTTAGGAATTTTTAGAGCTTGTCTTCTTGGTAATAGTGAATAGTTGTAGCTAAACCTTAGTTCTCTGTGGGATTCAACTCCGGGATTTTTAGACCGGATTAGATTTACACCGACCGCTTATCCTTTTTAGGACTAGAGTTGGACGTGATCAAATTTTGACATCATTGTCGGGGAACTAACGGTGTAGCTGTAATTGTACATATTGCTAGGTTTCAAGTTTGAACTTTTTTTTAGTATTTAATTTTTTAAATTTTAGTTTTACTTGCTGATTTGAGTAACATGGCATCTTGAAATTATGGGAGTTTCGATGTTGGTAATTCTACTGTTGATCTTTCTTGTGCTTATTATGACGCAAAACACCTGTGGCAAAATTGTCAAAATATTCCTGTGAGAGAGTTATGTGCACCAAATCAATCTTATGTGTGAAATGTAAGTGATATTTGTGGTGGTCAAGATGGTCACTTTTATGGTTGTGCTTTTATTTCTTATCCTCTCTCAACCCCTTACTATGATGGTTCTATTTTTTCTGATGTAGTTAATAGGAACAAAGAACACAGGGAAACTGATCTGAATGAGATCAAAAATATGTTAAAGTGCCTTATGGAATGAAGTAATGAGAAACAACTGCAAATACAAAGGCAGTGGAATACCATCCAAAGGCAAGGGGCGGCTATTCATAACCTGGAAGCACAAGTGAATCAATTGGTTGAAGCATTTAATGCTCAACAAGTTAATATTGTGAATAGTATCCAAAAAGAGTATGCATTAGATGCAGAAATTGAGGTGCTAAGAGAGGAGGTCAGAGTAGAACACCAACAATCCAACTAGAATTTGAGGATGCCGATGTTGAAGAGGTAATACTAGAGATGACCAAGGACATTGAAGATACATATTTGGTTGAATCTAGCCTCACTGGTGTTGAGGATGTTGACAGTCCCAAAGTTCATGTAGTTGAGCGCATTGGTTCACACTCCAAGAATTTTTTCACATTGTGTTTGGATGATGATATGAAAATAGAGTCATCCGAGCCAATTGAGGAGTCAAGGAATGAGGAAGAAGATGCCTACATTCTGGAATTCTTTTTGTCAAAAAGTCAGGATTACACACCTCATCTAAAGGCTAAAGAGTGCAGAATACTACATTGTTTTTTTGGGCCAGTTAGATTCGTTCTACTACCCAGGAGCATAATCATAAGCTTGAACCAAAATTTGTGGTTCAATTCATAAGCTCGAGATGGAGGCAAAAAGTGATTCGCGTCGTGCCGCAATATTAAATCAAGCGCTTGTTGGGAGGCAACCCATCTTCACTATTTTCTGTTATTTTTATTTTTATTATTTTTATTTTTTATTATTGTATTATTATTGTAGTGTTATTTTTTATTTTTCTAGGAGTATGGAAAGCAAGGCTATTAGAAGAAAGCAAAAACAAGTGAGATGGCTAGAACTAAGCGTGGGGTGCCCGGATAAAGAACCAAGTCTTGGAGAAGTCTGAGTACCTCATGAGCTGCTTATACTTCGACCTTTAGCCTATCAGGGAGTTTCTTTTACCCTATTATATTTATGGGTGTGTATTGGGGACAATGCACAATTTTAAGTAAGGGGTGAAGAGACTGTTTGGGTAATTTTTTATGCTATTTTAGTTGTGTTATTTTATGTGTGTTGAAAAAATCAAAAACAAATATAGGTAGAAATAATCCCTCTTGATTTTTCTTATGGTCACAGTTCTTTTTCAAGGGATGACTCTTTGAATCGGGTAGTAATTTTTTCTTGTAGGTAGAATTTTCAAAAATATTTGGACTTTTGCCGACGATGGACTTCCTATACAGTTTTGTTGAGGGTTTAACATCCCAAGAAAAAAAATCATTTTTTTCTTTTTTGAACTAATAATGGAATGGGGAAAACTTGAGTATCTATGCTTTTTGACATATTTTATATCGATGCTTAGAGGTGGAGCATTTGAACTGAGTACTTTCTACATGATCTTTGTAATTATATGCCTCTAAAATATATGTGACTTTATTTTGACACCGAGGATCATCTTTTGACTCTTGTGATTAATTCTCGTGTGCTTCAATTTTATGATGACTGTACCAGTTGCTTTAACTTGAGGATCAGGTCCGAGTTATCCTGAGTGAATCATTTGCATTGTGTGAGGTGGGATATTGGTGTACTTTGTGCCATCCTTGCTAGTCTAGAACTTGCCCTGTGTGTGAATCGAAACGAAATAATTAAGTCTTGTAAGTTTGGGAAGTGATATAGGCTTTCTTTGATTGACTATTTAGTATATTTGCCTACCAGTGCTAATATTATTCGTAGTCAACCCTTTTGAGCATGTAAACCTTCTTTGGCAATCACATTACAAGACGAATCCCCTGTGTTCTTAATCGAATCTTGTTGAACTTTTACCTCCGAATGCACTAAAGTAGCTAGAAAACTAAAGAAAAAGATTGAGTAGATTTTGAGTGGAACCATAGAGAAGCCGACAAGGCGCACTTGTGCATAAACAAAAAAAAGTACTAGCCAGAGATACTAAATTAAGGAGAGTGAAAAAAAAGAATAACGCCTCCATATCTTTATCTGGGCTAGTAAGTATCTATATGTTGATGTGCTTAATGAAAAATGGCTTAAATGTGTATGGTTTCATGGCAAAGACATTGAAGTGGTCATGGCAAGAATGTACTTAGAAGTGAAGTGTAGTATATTAAAGTGTTTAGGAGGGTTAGTCACTACTTTCTCAAAAATATCCTACCCGTCCTTTAGCCTACATTACAACCTATAAAGTCCTACTCGATCCTAGACTTTGCGAGCTTAAAAAAGTAGCGACTTACACTACGGGCAAGCCTATGGTACGAACTTAGGTGGCATAAGAGTTTCTTTGTGAGAATGAGCAAATTCTTTCGATTGTGAGAGTCCTTAAATTATACTTGAACTTATATTGAGTGTGTGGGCTACATTCTATGTGGTTTGTTGGTGAGGGCACATGACTTGCAACGGATTGGTAGAAACCTTGATTTTTAAGTTGGCACAAGGAGCAAGTCATAGTGTGGAATTCATTAGAGTCAAGTTTTAAGGCGAGGATGTTAGAAAGAATCACATGAATATTTTAAATATTCTTGGCATGAGTTTAAAACTTGAGAAAATATATGAAGAGTGCATATGCTGGTTCTAAGCGTTGCTATAAATCATTGTTAATAGTATGATGCTTGAGTATATTTGAAAGGTATTTCTTGCCTATGTGTTTAATTTTAAGTTGCTCGAGGACGAGCAAGAGTTTAAGTATAGGGTGGTGATAAATGATGAAAAGTGCATGTTTTGACTGTGTTTATGTATTATTTTGTTATGTGAGTGGCGGGAGTTCACACCGCTTTTGAAGTAAAAATATGTTCATTAAGTGTTTCTTATGTGTAGGACAAACTTATGCAGAAATGGATCAAATAGAAGAAAAATTGGTGAAAAAAGAAGTTGAAGAGAAAGTCTCAAACAGTGAAGCGAGGTTCACTTCGCCAGACCGGGACCAGACTAGAAGAAACTAGAAAAGTCTCAGACAGCGAAGCGAGGTTCACTTTGTCAGACCGGTACCAGAGCAAAAGAAATCAGCTTCTCCAATCCAAAATAGAAGAAGGAAAAATTGCCCCATATAAACCCTAGTTGCTATAAATACATCCCAAAACGTATTTTTGAAAGGGGAGACACTATTTTGGAGGGAGAGAAGATTTTGGGGACGCAAGAACACACTTGGAGCAAGGAGATGGATTCAACATCACGTTTTTTCCCTCTTTCTTCCTCCATTTCCATTATTGGTTATGAATTCTAGTATTGTAGTTTTGCATACTATTATGAATATCTAATAGTATTCATAATTCGAGAGAAGACATCTTAGTAAATTGTAGTGAGCGGTGGATTAGTGCCAGCTAGTATAGTTTGAGAGAAGACACTTAGTAAATTGTGATAGTTTCTCGAGAGAGAATTACGACAACAAAAGTACTCACGATCGGTAGAGAATACTTAGGCGAATTTATAGGAGACGTGGCGGGAAGGATTGTGACAATTGAGGTAATCATAACTCTAGACCTGCTTAATTTAGTCTCCAACCCTTATTATCTTTAGTTATTAATCCACTACTTTAATTTGTTATTTAATTAGTTAGACATAAGTATCATTATATTTATAACTTAGGAATTGTTCGAGCTTGTCTTCTTGGTAATAGTAAATAGTTGTAGCTAAACATTAGTTCTCTGTGGGATTTGTCTCCGGAATTTTAGACTGGATTATATTTGCAGCGACCGCTTATCCTTTTTAGAACTAGAGTTGGACGTGATCAGCCATATTTATAAAAACATGCATGAAAATATACTCGGAACTTTCCATAGTGAACTTATGTCGGATATACTCGGTCAATCGGTAGATTTGATATCTTTGAAACGTCGAACTTTGGTGTATACCTAGACAATTATAAGTCACACAATCAACCCTTTAACCGTCTTTGGTTCTCATTGTTGTGTTCGTTTCAGCTATGTACACAACCTGATTCATAAGTACATAGAGAATTGGCGTTATAGAATTCTCCTTGAAGCGGCTAACACTTCACACTTACATAGGTGATTCCTAAACGTGTTATCTCGTAGATACACTAATTAATATACCCCGTATCAAACATAAAAACCATTAAAAATCCTTAATGCCTTATTCTTGGTACTAAACATTATTTTCATCACGAGAATGGACCAAAATTTTATTTGACAATGTTGAACCGTCATTAATGACTTTGTTTGATCTCCTTGAACCTAGATCTTGAGATCTCCAGTTTTTTAGGTAAAGTTACCACCACAATGACTAGTCCTCGGCCATAGTCTCATTCCCCTTGATGATCTTTTAACTATATCTCTACTGCCACAATGGCTAGTCCTCGGCCATAGTCTCATTCCCCTTGATGATCTTTTAACTATCTCTCTAGATAGGCCTTTTGCAAGTGGATCCAACACATTATTGCTTGACTTCACGCAGTCAACTATAATAATTACCATAGAGGGTAGTTGTCTAACGGTTTTATATCTTCGTCGTATATGACGAGATTTTTCGTTATACATAACACTCCCCGCCCTTACTATTAACACTTGACTATCACAATTTATGCATATAGGTGTCAATGATTTGGTCTAAAATAGAATATCTTCAAGAAATTTTGGAGCCATTCTGCTTCTGCACCAATAGTAAAAACATATCTACTTGTGAATTTTGCTTAAGTTAATCCGGTGATTCAATTTGCATCACTATACCTCTCAATAATTTCAAGATACTTATTATAGTGCAATGCATAGTCTCAGATATATTTCAAATATTTCAAGACTTATTTCATTATCATGTCAGTTCAATGCAAACTTTTTATGTCATAAACTAATACGTCTCGACTTTCTATTGCATAATAGATCATTGATTACACTTAATATAACAATATTATATTATAATAATAACTGGAATAGTTGGCATCAGTTGTGGCCATAACTTTTTAATATAAAATACATTTTAAACCACTCTGCATTTTTCTAGCATTTGTATGCTGTTTATTCATACGTCTATATGATATGTAAATTATAGCACCTTCATTCATGAAGCAAATCCAACTTGCTATGAATTTGTGTCATCTTTATCGGTTGGTTCACCTCATTATAGATCAATGTACTACTACGTTCATTCATGAACGGTCATGAAAAGTTGGAACCTTTCAAGTGACACCCTTTTATAAAAGAACTAAACAAGAAAAAAACACAACCTTTCTAGAGGCACGGTAACAACTTTAAAATTGGTAGTTTCATCACTAGTCATCATTAAGACTGAACAAGTAATGAATTTATCGACTACCATATCAATATCCACTCAGGATTTATGAGTTCCAAAAAATTATATCATCTAGTTCCTCTAGATAATATAGACATCATGTCTAACATTGGCTTTTGTCATGCATAAGTTAAGACCCCACCATTTTAAATATTTCATGTGCCTTTTTAATTATTCATTAATAACTTGATTTTAAATCATTTGACAACATTATATGATCAAATTTCATATGCCATTATTTGACTGCTTATTTTAGTCCATAAATAGACTTAACATGTCTGCAAACCTTCTTTTCTTTTTTCATAAATTATAAATCATCCAGGTTGTTCCATATAAATTTCTTCCTCCAAATCTTCATATCCATCTAATAGATTTCTAGGCCATATACGGCGGCTCACGCTAATAACATCCGAATAGATGTAATCCTCGTTACCGGCGAGTATGTATCAAAGTAATCAATACCTTCTCATTGTCTAATCCCTTTGGCAATTGATTTTGCCTTATATTTGTCAATAATATCACCAACTTTTATTTTTCTTCTAAAAATCTCCTTAGAACCCAAAGGTTCATTTCCTGGAGGAAGATCAACCAATTCCCAAGTATGAATACTTAACGTGGATTCTATCTCACTATTGACTGCTTCTTTTCAATATTGTGCTTTCGAGTAACACATTACTTCTTTAAATGTTTGAGGCTCATTTCCCAACAAGAATGTTAGAAAATCTGGTCCAAAGAAAGTAATTGTCTTTTGACGTTTACTACGTCTTGGATTTTCCAAATTAAACGTACTTTCCTTTGAGATCGTTTAGATTTTTCACTAGATGACTCACATTCCTTTTTATATGGATAAATATTCTCAAAGAATTCAGCATTATCTAATTCTATTACCATATTAATATAAATGTCATGATTTTCTGATTTATAAACCAGAAAATGATATACCTTTCTATTTGTTGCATATCTTATGAAAACGCAATCAATGAGTTTCGGTTCGATCATTGCCTTTTTGGGTTTAGGAGCTTGCACTTTAGCTAAGCACCCTCGTACTTTAAAATATTTTAAGTTGGGCTTCCTTCCTTTCCATTTTTCATATTGAATGGATTGCGTTTTGCTATGGGAAACTCGATTGAGCATTCGGTTAGTTGTAAAAATAGCTTCCCTCCACAAGTTATGGGGTAAACCAGAACTTATTAACAAGACATTCATCATCTCTTTTAACGTTCTATTATTTCTTTCCACAATTCCATTAGATTGTGATGAGTATGGGACAGTCGTTTGGTGAATATGCCATATTCCAAACATATTTCTTCAAAAGGAGATTCACATTTGCCGCCTCTATTACTTTATAGAGCCAACTACAGGAACTATTGTTTGTATCGCGACATAGCCAGAATTAATAAACAGTGATGTTTTTAATCTTCAAACCGAGTAATTTCTGACACAACCAGATTTAATAAATGGTGAAGTTTTTAATCTTCAAACCGAGTAATATTTGACACAACCAGAATTAATAAAATGACGATGTTTTTACTTTTCAAACCTAGTAAAGTTGGAGTAGAAAATCACTTAGATTTTAATCTCCGAAGTGACTAGAAAGTTACTCTGACTTTAATCCCCGAAAGTAAATAGAACGTCACAACGATTTAAATCTCAAAGATTGAGTAGAAAATCACGCATATTTTAATCTCAAAGCTGGAGTAGAAAATCACGAAAATTTTAGTCTCCATAACGAGAGTAAAAAATCATGAGAATTTTAATTTTCTCCAAAACAGAAGTAGAAAATCACAAGTATTTTGATTTTCTTTTCAAATGGCTTTCCAACTAAACCATTGTAACCTCTAAACAATTCAATAATTTGATATATTATTTTTATCAAACTAACATATCTATATTTTTATTGATACATATAAACTTTTCATCTTCATGATCTCAAAATAATTTTCAAGCATCAATGTAAGTCTAATTCGTACTTGCAACCTTGAAAATAATTTTCACATAATTTCAAGTATGCTACCAAAATTATATACCGAAAGAAATAACTAATGTAACCTTAGTTATTCCTAATTAATGTGCATGCAAGACACAATATATATTTGAGATTATAGCATCTATCCTAAATTTATAGACACAAAATTTCATAAATCACAAAGGATAGGAAATCAAATAAAGATGAGTAAAGTAAAGAACGCATAACAAAGCATAGTTGTCGGACATGAAGTTAGTCCCACAAAGACTTGATTCATGTACCGTGAGAAATGCTCCTCTTACAATTCCTTTGGAATTTACCAAACGATGCAATGCAACAACAACAACAACAATCCAGTATAATTTTACTAGTGGGGTTTGGGGAGGGTAGTGTGTACGCAGACTTTACCCCTACCCTGGGGTAGAGAGGCTGTTTCTAAATGACACTCGGCATCCTTCCCTCCAAAAACTCCCCACCTTGCTCTTGGGTGACTCGAACTCACAACCTCTTGGTTGGAAGTGGAGGTGCTTACCATCAGAGCAACCCACATTGTCAAACCCACCTTACCAAACGATGCAATGCGTGAATCAAATAAAATAACCACTGGAACACTACTTTTGGATTTATATAGCACTGAATTATAATCAACCAGTGAATTCATAATATTTTATGATACCACGTACAGTGTTCAATATTTCATTTAAGTTGCCTTTATTTTGAAATCCACTTGCAGCATTGACTGCGGGTTCCTGGGATACTAGTAATTTTTGCATAGGCTTTATATTTTGTATTAAAAAATTTATTAAATATTTATAAATATTTAAATATAAACTCAGATATAATTATATATTAATTTAAAATTACAGTAGGAACCTATAAACATCAAATCTTGCATCCGTCTCTGACCTTAAATGGGTGAATGAAACCAATCCTTCGTTCCAAATTTGTAAAGCCATGAAACCTTTGTAACTGGTAACGGCATTCCCTCCAAATCGTTTGAACACATTTTCACACAACTTGCTACTTTCTTTCTGATGGTCTACAAAGCCTAATGCAATCAACTATTGTAAATCGATGAAATCATTACCGAGTATTGATCGGTAACTTTATTTATTTCACCCTTGGCGTCAAATTTTCAGAATACTTTCTCGATTCCTCCATTCTGACCGCACGGATTGCAGGCAGAGAGAAATCTCTCACAAATTAAATTCATACTAGAAAATCAGAGAAGAAAATAAATGTTAGTTCAATAAAACTGAATATAATTAATTTCCGAGCCCATAAGTTATTTAGTTTGTGTGACCTTAAGGAATTAATTAATCCCTTCACTGTAGTCCAATGTTATGGATTACTTCTTCCTATGATAGAACAGAAAAACTTTTATGATAAAACAGAAAAACTATTCTGTAATACTGACAATTGAAATTACAGAACTTCAGTAAACAAAACAAATCATACTTGACACCTGTTTATATGGAAAAACAAAGATGGGAGAAATTTTCAGATTTTTCATGTATAAAAAATGAGGCAAATCCTCTAAATTTATAGACAATAAAAGGGTAAGATGAAAAGGTGCAATCGAAAAGTCCATTCACACCCTTTAAAAAAACCCAAACAATAGCGCCACAATGAAGCTTCTCGTTAAGTAGCGACTGAGTCAAACTCTTCATTTCAAAAGTCACTTTTTAAACAGATAAATTTATGAAAATGAATTTTAATATTTCTGAATTTTTTGGCATTTGGTACGTCGAAAATAAATTGATAAATGAACTTTACTTGATGTTTGTAGATCGAACTATTCTGGCAAATTAAACTCGACTCATATTATTTATCCAGATATATTAAGTTAAAAACCTTAAATATTTAAGCTAAATATTTGTTATTTATAATACCATCAAATAAATTATCTGATTGTATTAAATATTTTATGAAGATTAAAAGTGCTCACATTTAAAAATTTATAGGACCAAAATTACTCAGGAGTATACTTAAAAGGCTAGTTTGAATCTACCTCTAAGATAAGGGACCACTTTTGTTATTTCCTTAATTTGTGTGTATATGGCATATTGCTGTACAACGGAACGGCCGTCCCGTCCCGGCCCACTTAAATCTAAACGGGATGAGGCCATGTTAAACGGTACACGGGATACCCATTTCGTCACTTTTATCTCGTCCCGTTTATCCCGTTCCGTCTCGTCCCGCCTGTCCCGTCTGTCCCGCGTGTTTGTTTAATTATTTATTTTTGAAATATAGCCCTTGGGCAACGGTCTCCGTTGCAAATTTTGCAGTTCCCAACGGCCATAAATGACTATAAACGGGCATATTTGGAATTCTACTTAAGAAATGCTTAAAGTTGCTTATGATTATCAAGTGCCTATACAAAATGTATTTAATATGCATAATGGTATTCTCGTTGATCAAATTGTTGATTCTGATTGGGATGAGATCAAAGAGCTTACTAAATTTTTAGAAAAAATTTATTATGCTACAAAATAATTTTCTAGTATATATTCTCCTACCGTTACATAAATATTATGGTATATTTGTGGAATTTCTGTTGTATTTGGTAAGTATAAAACGAATTCAACTTATGCACGGCCACTAATGAAATGATTGCAAAATTTAAAAAGTATTTTTTCCCTATTTCCCAAGTTTATTTAATTTCTACTCTACTTAACCCAACTTTAAAATTAAGAGGTGCAAAGGGACTTGTTCGTAAAATTTATGAGAATTTAGCAATTCAAGAAAATAAACAACCATCTCTCGAAGACTTTCAAGCTAACATATATTCTTATACTAGATCAATGTTTGATAAATATAAATCTATGGAAACAACAGGTGGTGAAACTGCTCCTTCTACTTCTACGGCTAGAGTAGAAGTTCTATGAGAATGTATGGATGATATAACTGATTTTAATTACTCTATTGATGATAAACTTGATTATTTACTTAATCAAGGATTGAAAAGTATTAAAGACGAAGAAGGCAATAAACAACTTTTGGCATGGTGGAGGGAGCGTGGCAAGGCTTTTCCAACACTTTTAATAATGACTCAAGATATCCTGGCTATTCAGGCATCATCAGTAGCATCAGAGAGTACTTTTAGCGCGGCAAGATTTCAAATCGTAGATCATAGACATTCATTAGTGGAGGACATCCTAGAGATTTTCGTATAATTCAGAGATTGGATTAATTCATAAAGAAGAAATCTTGGTTTTGAAAAATTAACCATTAGGAAAAAAGAAGAATACAATGAGATACTTAGCACTGGGAGCGATGACAACATGAAACTCATAGAACATCAATCAACATTGTCAATTCCAGAACAATGTCCGAGAGAAATTATAGATAAGTTACAACAAAACTATATAGGAGCTTACAAATATTAGTATGATAATTTGTAATTGGCTACTAAGAGGCCTAGTTCAAACAGAACCCTTCATAGAAGGTGGCTGTGTAAATTAGGTGCTCTTCAAAAGAATTATATTTGTACGTGAAATTTGAAAGTTCTATTATTAAAATAAAAGGCTCTAAGCCTTGAATTTTTTTATGAATTGTCTTACACTCTTACTTAGTTACTTAATGGCTTGAAATTATATTAAATAAATTATAACTCTATTATAATTACTAAAATATTTCATTACAAGTCTTTTGTTTTAATATTTTATAAATCTTTACTTAGTTTCCTAATTTTCTTATAATTTATTAAGTAATAAGTTTATTAAATAAGTAAAAAAAACTAGTCGTTGCAAACTTTAAAAACTTAGTCATTGTCAAAAAACTAGCCGTTGCCAAACTTAATGCTAAAATAAGTAAATTATTTTTTAAAAATGGTCCACTTAAGGCCCGCGAAACCGTCTCGTCCCGCCCCGTCCCATCCCGTTTGTTAGTGGGATGGGATGGGCCTACCGTTTCGTCCCGTTTATCCCATCCCGGCACCGTTGTTAAAATAGCACGGGCTAGCCATTTTTCGGATTGGTCATTCAAAAATAGCCGGTGTTTGCCAAGTCATTGAAAAATAGCCACTATTTTGCTGTAACGAAGACCAGTCCAGCATAATATACTGGAGTTCGGTGCACCTGTGTATAAACTTCCAGCATATTATGCTGGACCGATATACTTTGCTGGAACTCCAGTATATTATACTGGAGTTTCAGTATATTATGCTGGAGTATTTTCCGCATTTGAATAGTGTTTTCGTTCAAATTTATCTTTACATGAAAAGTGACTAAATTTCGATGACTTTTAAAACTGTGACTATTTTTGAATGACAACTTGTAAATCTGGCTATTTTTGAATTTGTTCTGCCACCCTCCTGTCCCGTCACGTTGAAGGTTGGACAGCCTTAATATGGCACAACTGAATTTAAGAATCATGTGATTGGTTATGATTACATTTAAAGGTATTTAAGTTTTATGGTTGACATTACATTTTGTTTAAATGATCATAAAAAATTTACTTACATGATGATTTGAGAGAGAGAGAAATACAAATGTAATAGTAATCAATAGGGATTTTTACATTGTACTGTAATATATGTATAATTTAATATGTATTGACTAATACTCCATGTAGTGATCAGCTGTCAATTGTAATAAGCCCTGGGGTGCTCTCGGCCCATTCATGGGCTTTCCAAATTGGGCCCAATTGATAAACTTTGGCCCAACATGTTCCCTCAAACCAAAGAATAGACAACGACGAAACCCTTTCAAGCGAGGCAAAATTGGCTAGCTCTTCTACCGCTGTCTCCCTATAATATGTTTAATTAAACCTCTAATCCTCAACAAAATGGCATAGGATCAAAATGGATTAGTATCAACATCTTTGGCCTTTTTTTAATTTAAATAATTGATTTATGTGTCGGGTTCCAATTACTTCTTTAGAGTCGATCTCACTTTCAAGTGGTTGGAGGTTTTGTTGCATAGCTATTTTTAGCCCCTTGTGAAGTATTCTTAAATTGTGTTAGTGGTGAAAAAAGGAAGGCATTTAGAAAAAACAAATAATCATCCACAATTGCTCTCTTATTACTCCTTCTATACCACCCTTCCCAATGTTTCCTTTGGAAGAAAACCATGGGTGTTGGGTTTGTAATAACCATCTTTTGGTGGCTTTCAATTAAAATGCTGCAGAGTAAAGTATCTTTTAATTGTTGTTGCATTGTTTAACATTTTAAATTCAATGACTCATGTAGTAAAATGAAATCATTATTGTTGCCATAAGGAAAGATGATAGATTGATAGTATACTGAATGAAGCTCGCTCTTGTCCCTCAGTATGAGTTCCCTTAAATATTGATTGAATCTCAAATGTATACTAAAAGAACTGAGAAGTGCAAGATTTGCTTTTTTACTATGCGAAAAGGATCAATCATACCCTCCGTTATGCTATCCGTACAAAATATCCCTAACGTTACCCAAGTGATGCAACTATACCCCTCCTCCGTCAAAAATATCTAAGGTGGACACTACATCTTGCATGGCACTAACAATTTACTGAGATGGACATCATATGGCATGCCACCTCACCAACCCAACCCTCCACCACACTCCAACTAGCACCTCTCCCACCCCCAACCACCATAAACGCCACTATGACCGAGGGAAGGTGAGGTGGTGAAAAACTGAAAATGGTGATGCTCACTTGCAGATACAGCAAGCTCACTCAGCCCCTGCAGTTGAGATTCTTTCCATGATTCTTTTATTATTTGGTGCATTCTAATTTACCACACAACTTAATGAATTTTTAATTTTCTTTTTCCTCTATTACAATTCTTTGTATCCATGACTATGTAATGTTCAATTTATGAATAAAAGATGAACTATTTTATTTTAAACCACCAGAAACTATGAATATTTGAAGCACTATTACTTATTAGCCTGCTACATAATCCTGTACTCCTCCCTTCTTTTGTGTGCAGTCAAATTCCAAAATAAGATTCTAATTGGAAAGAGAAAAATTAAAACAAATCATACTTAGAGATCAATTCTTGTTGATAGAGTAGAGTCAATGCTTATATGCTATCTGTTTGACAAAAAAAAAATATATCATGGTTCAAATAACTAAATTTATATAAGGATTAATCTTAGCTAACAATAATATCCCTAGATGGGATTCTTAAAGAAGCAACAAATATTATGTAGATCTGGTCGGATAGTGACAATGGCATGCATTAAATGTTCTAGAAATCAGAAGCAATAATGTAGCATTCAATAATAATGAATAGCAATAAATACCATTTAAGTAAATAGAAGGAATGATTCACCCAGGAAATGATGGAATAAGTGGATGTTCTTTCTCACAAGGATGAATGATAGACAATCCCTTAAATATTTGAGTTTTTCTCAGATCTAATGGAAAGTAAAGACAAGAATCTCAGTGAAAATGTGATGTTTGTATCTTAGCAAGTGGGATTCGATCCTCTTTCTCCAGTCAGAGTGTATCTTTTACAAATGAATATCACATGTCCCCTACCATTGTATATTTTTTTTATTTATATGGAACATGTTCCTAAGAAACTCTAATGGTACAAGTGCAGAGGATATCCACTAGAATATTCTTTTTAATATCTTATCTTGAAACTAGCCGTTATAACTCTGTCAAAAGTACTCGACCTCAGCCTCGACCCTTGTTGACACATCAACTTCGGCCCTTGTTGACTCTTCGACTTCGGCCCTTGTTGACTCTTCGATCACAGATTCTGCCGCTTCTTGGGCCATTTCGCCAAACGACGACTTGGGAAACCTTTCCCTAGTACTATCTTGGTTTAGATATTCTAAAGATAGATTTTGACCCATACAGTTAGTCCCTCCGCTTATTGAGGCCGGCTTCAGGCGGGTTCGATGAGCGGATCTTATTCTTTGTGTTCAACACAATCGAGCGAGCTATGCAGGTCATGGTGGTTGTGGCGAACTGGCAGCGTGGACATATGTGGGCCGCACATTTCAAACGCTTCGATTATTCCGGGCTATTTGCTGGAACTATGTTATCCACGAGTTAGGATGATGTCATTACGTCATGCATCATTATGACGCATATTCCCGATGCATTGCTTTATTTCGCGTGTGACCCCTGATTGAACCTGCCGCTTTGGTTCCGGTGCTAGTAATGATGAGCGTTATCGGTTCTCGTGCCAAGACCTTTATAAATAGAGGTATTTGGACACGATTTTGAAGTTTAAGTTTTCTGTTGTTTCAAAATCCCATATTTTTCCCTTGCTCTCTTTTTGCTTCAAACTTCTCTTCTCTGTTCCAGTGATTCGTATTGTTCTTAGCTTTTCCTTGTTTGATACCTCCATTTCCTATATCAAACTATGTCTAACATGCCTTTTAAGTCTGGTGAGGGGAGTCATGTGCCCCCTTTGGGAGTGATGTTTCCCCCTCTTGAGGAGAGTGTTCCTGCCGCCATTGAGGATGGAACCTTCCCGACGGTGGAGGAGATAATTTCTCGCAATCCTGATTCCAGATCAGATTTCACCAAATTACCTAAAGCCGACCCTGGAGCCGTTCGGTAAGTGATGATGATGAAGGAGTTAGAAGCGATTAAGGCTAAGTTCGGCCTTCCCAAACATATTGAATTAATGTCGGCTGGTTGGGACACGGTGCAGGTCCATCGTCCTAGGTACTACGCCTTCTACGCCTACCCCTTCCAAGTCGGCTACACCCTCCTTCTCCTTCCACTGGCAGAGTAATTTTGTCGTTATTACGGCGTTTGCCCAGCTCAGCTCGCGTCGTACGTTTTTCAACTAATAAGGATGCTCACCAAATTTGCCGAGCTAGCCGAGGTCGAACTCACACTTCGGCATTTAATACATTTGTTCGCCCCTAGCTTTAATTGGGGGACGATGTTGAATCTTCGCCACCGAGGAGGCAAGTTCTTGGTGGTGCAGATGGACGACAAAGCCAACCACCAATTCGGGTTCAACTTTTTCTTCGTGGGCTCTGACCTCTTGTCCTTTTCTCGTGCAACCAATACCTCACCTCCTCCTTTGGTCGAACACATCTCTAATTGGGTTGGTCGGCTCCTCCCTCACATCGTAGGGATTCATGAGTGGTCAGGTTTCTTCAAGAAGTTTGAGCCAGCTCTCCCTTCGATTGATAAGTTCCTTCTATCATGGTGTCTTCATTCTCTCTTCTTTTCTTTGTTTACCTTTGCAATTTTTCCCCTTTTCTTGTGTTTTCGTAGTTTCGTCCAGGGGATCCTTGAGGAGGTCGAAAGCTCCCTCACCCTCATTCCGAAAGATAAAAGATACTACGTCCTCGACTCCCACCCCTTCTTCGACTGCAACTGATTTTGTTCATGCCTCGGTCCCTCCAGTGGCTACGTCTGAATCTGTCCCTTTTTCGACCGTGGAGACTTAGGCTGCTGAAACCTCTGCTTATTTTTTATACCGTCTTATCGATGAGGACGACAAGCCTTTTCCTAGTGATGGGGATTTGATACCTCGTAAGATGAGGGTCGTGGACGTCATGGGGGAGAGTCGGCGGCCACTGATATGGGAGACATCGGCTTTGTCCTTTGGGAGACGGCTACAGTGCATATTAGGGAGAGCCCAGAGGCTTGTCCTGAGACCATTTGTTTGGAGGATTCGGATATACAACCTGGGAGGGTTGCGGTCGAAGGCGTGGTGGACTGTGAAGGCCCTGTTCTTCTAAGACGCGAAGAGGCCTCATCTTCTAGTGCTGCGGCAGACATACCTCCTTCGACTGATGATAGAAGTAGGGTTGTTGCTAATGAGGATGTTGGATCTAATTCCGACATGGATGTAGATGAGCTGAGGATGATCGACGAGGGGCTTACTCAGCTTGAAGTGAGGTTGGATGAGGGTTCGAGATTGTCCCTTCTCTTGTACCTCTTAGTTCTGAAGTTGAGGGTACGATCCTTAAGGATATGAACGACAGCGACCTATCAAATGACATTGTCAGCCTCGCCCTTCGGGTAAGTACATTCGATATTAGTTGTTTTCCTTTGGTTTTGTTCTTTCACAATCTCTAACTTCTTTTGTTCGTTTTGTAGATGGTCGTCTTAGAAATTGAGAGTGCTCGTAGGGAGTAGAGTCATAAGGATATCTATGTGAAGTTGAAGGACAAGTACTTTAAAGTCCTTGAGAAGTACCGGGAGCTTCGGTGTCAACTTCGTGAGGGCGGCGATGTGCGCCAACTGAGGGAGAAGTCGAAGGCCAGGGACGAGGAGCTGGTGCAGATGGTGGGGAAGTGCAGTGTCCTAGAGGGGACATTAAGGAGAAAATAGGAAGAGCTTGAGCTCAGCATGGGGGTCGAAGCCCAGTGCAGTGATATCCAAGCTCAGTTGGTTTTCACTGCATGCCCAGCTTGAGAAGTGTCAATTAATAGTAGAGGCTCTAAGTGGCGACGTCGCCGAGAAGGCAGATGATCTAGAGAAGGCAGAGTCTGCTCGGTCGGAGGCTATGAGTAAGGCAGAGTATCATGAGGTGGTGATCCGGACTCTCCGTTCCGAGTGAGAAAATGACTTAGAAATGGAAAAGCTTAAAGAATAGCGGCTCGATGAGAGGATTGGAGAGTTAGAGAAAAAGACTTCTGACGATCGAGTTGTTGATCTTGAGGCCGAGAAGGATCGAGTACTGGCGCAACTGTCCTCTTCCCGTACTTCAGATTTTCCTAATGTTCCTAGGGAGTTGTATGAGGAGTGGATTCATGTCGAGGCCCAGTTAGATGTCTTTCGAGATTTGCATGCGGCAGGATCCGTTTTTGAGGCTGCCCTAAAAAATGCTTGTGTTAAGGCTCGTGAGGCTCAAGTCGCTTGTGGGTATGATCCCGCTACGCCTGAGGCCGATGAGGAGGAGGGGGATGAGGGTGTAGATCGGTTCGATAAGAATGTTTGGTATGACGCTGCATATCTTGAGGGTGAATGTGGCGATGACGTGGGTATTGATGGTCAGGGTGGCGATGGTGTTGGGGGAGAAGTCGACGAGGATGTTGAAGGCCATTATGGTAGTGGCCAGTAGTTTTCTATTTTGGTTTTTTGTATATTTTTTGAGGGTGTCTTCAGGAGCCTATTGTAAATAGTTTTAAGTATGTGAAATATCAAAGTTGTTCCTTGCATCTTCTTCTCTTCCTGTGGTTTATTTTCTGTACTGTGTATATTTTTGTTTCTTTGTTGGGATGTGGATGAGGAATGATAGGTGTTTGTTCGAGTGAGGTAGAACATAACCTTTAATTAGATCGCGGACGAGGACTGGTAGATGTTTGTTTGAGTGGGATCTAACATAACCTTTCATAGATCGCGGCCGAGGGCCAGTAGGTGTTTGTTCGAGCGAGATTAAACATAACCTTTTGTTAGATCGCAGCCGAGGGCCGGTAGGTTTTTGTTCGAGCGGGATCGAACATAACCTTTGATGAGATCGCGGCTAAGGGCCGGTGGGTGTTTATTCGAGCAGGGTCGAACATACCCTTTAATTAAATCGCGGCTGAGGGCCGGTAGGTGTTTGTTCGAGTGGAGTCAGACATAACCTTTCATTAAATCACGGCCGAGGGCTAGTGTGTGTTTGTTAGGGCGGTCTCGAACATATCCTTTCATTATATCGTGGCCGAGGGCCGGTAGGTGTTTGTTTGATCGTAATCGAGCATAACCTTTCATTAAATTACGGCTGAGGTATGGTAGGTTTTTTTTTTATCGTAATCGAACATAACCTTAATGCAAAAAGGTGTGAGGATAAGCGTAAAGTTTCTTATT
This sequence comes from Nicotiana otophora, assembly GCA_000715115.1. Lineage (NCBI taxonomy): Eukaryota > Viridiplantae > Streptophyta > Magnoliopsida > Solanales > Solanaceae > Nicotiana > Nicotiana otophora. The sequence goes on along the minus strand of AWOL01S0041876.1, from coordinate 100,666 downwards.
GATTTGACATTGTTGCTTTAGTTACATACTTGTAGAAATTTACAGATATTTGGGTGTTGGCTGGTGTTCCAGTCCCGGTCCTAGTCTATCTAATCCCTTCATTGGTTGACTTGGAGAGTATTGAGAGGCCGAGCAATGAAATAGTAACCATGACCCTACCCTCGTGTACTTCGAGTCAAAACGTTCCCTTTGTTGACTCGTTAAAAGCCTCCTTGAGAAAATCCAAATGGGACAAAACTCAAGTGAGGGAAAAAACGAGTACGACTTGGGGACGCTTTTTCTCTCAGAAGTTGAAGTATTTGAGGTGGTAGATATTCCAGTTGTTTGGTATTATCTTTCCTTCTACTATCTCTAGTTGGAATGAACCCGTGTTCGCGTTGGCTGTGATTTTGTACAGACCGTCCCAATTTGTTCCCAGCTTCCCTTCTCGGGGATCTTTGCTCGCTTGAGTTTTGGCTTTCAGTATGTAGTCCCCGACTTTAAGCGGCTGGACCTTTACTTTCTTGTTGTAATAACGTTTTGCTTGTTATTTTTGGGCGACAATTCTTATGTATGCCATGTCTCTCCGTTCGTCTATTTCGTCGAATTCCTACCTTCTGTTCTCGTCGTTACTCACGCTGCTTTCATGGGAGTATCTTAGGCTGGGTTCTCCGGCCTCGACCGGTATTACTACCTCAGTCCCATAGACCAAATAGTAGGGCATCTCTTCTGTGCTTATCTTCGGAGTTGTTCGATAGGCCCATAATACTTCTGGTAACATTTTCGGCCACAGTCCCGTGGCGTCTTTGATCTTTTTCTTCATGATGTTTAGTATAGACTTATTGGAGGATTTTGCTTGGCCGTTACCCGCTGGATGGTATGGTATTGAGAGTATCCTCTTGATATGCCATTTTCGAAGAACTCAGATGTTTTCTTTCCTCTGAACTGGGGTCCGTTATCACGGTTAATTTCCTTGGGTATACCGAATTGGCATATGATGTTTCTCCAAATATAGGTGATTACCTCCTATTCCCACATTTGGGCGAATGCTCTTGCTTCCACCCATTTAGAGAAATAGTCAGTTAAAACCAAAATGAATCGTACATTGCCTCGCCTCGCTGGGAGGGGGCCCACGATGTCCATTCCCTATTTGATGAACGACCAAGGGAAGGTGACTGGGTGGAGGTGTTCTCCTGCTTGGTGAATCATTGGGGCATACTTTTGGCATTGTTTGCATTTCCTCACGAAGTCTGCGGCATTTTTTGTCATGGTGGGACAGTAGTATCCCGCCCGTATGAGGCATCTGACCAGTGCTCGATTACCGGAGTGAGATCCGCAATGGCCTTCATGGACTTCTTCGAGGACGCGCTGGGTTTGGTTCGGGCCCAAGAACTTCGCCAGATGACTGCTGTAAGTCCTCTTGTATAGGTCGCTATGAAGGAGATTGTATCTGGCCGCTTGCATTCTTAGTTGTTTTGCCTCTTTTTAGTCGCCTCGGAGTGTGTCATCCTACAAATATGAGATAATATGATTGCGCCAGTCCCAATTTAAGTTTATGGTTATTACCTCAACTCGGTCCAGTGATGATTTCAGGAGGCGGACTACGCTTTTATCTCCGGTCATGATGCTTTTGGTAGCTGTGACTAGTTTGGCGAGGCCATCTGCTTCAGCATTCTGTGCTCGCAGGATTTGATCAAGTTGGTATTCGTCGAATTGAGGAAACAACTTGCAGATTTCAGTCTGGTATTTTTACAATTTTTGTTCCTTGATTTGGAAAGTCCCTCTGACTTGGTTGCCTACGAGCTGGGAGTCACAGCGGAGTTTCAACCATTTTGCCCCATATTTGAGTGCTAGACTTAATCCTGCAATTACGGTCTCACACTCGGCCTCATTGTTTGTCATATCCTGGCACCTTACAGACTGGCGAATTACTTGCCTGTTGGGACTTCGAGTACGAGTCCCAATCTGGACCCTGATGCATTGAATGCGCCATGGGTGTATAGGACTCAAAGGTCTTGTCTTTGGAGGGAAGTTTGGACGGCTTTCCTTTCGACTTCAGGCATTATTTTTGCACTGAAGTTGGCGACGAAGTCGGCGAGCACTTGTGACTTTATCGTCGTTCGCGACTGGTATGTGATATCTTGCTCACTTATCTCGATGGCCCAATTATCATTCCTTCCCGATAGCTCGGGTTTATGCAAAATGATCCTCAGGGGGGAAAGCTGTGATGACCGAGATGGGGTGACATTGGAAATAGGGTCTAAGCTTCCGTGAAGCTACGACTAAGGCCAGAGCCAAATTTTCAAGGTGTGGGTACCTCGTCACGGCGCCGATGAGTATTTTGCTAATGTAATAGATGGGATATTACGCACCTTTGCTTTTGCGGATCAATAATACACTTACTGCTACCTCGGATATGGCTAGATATGCGAGGAGCTTCTCCCTAAGTTCGGGTTTCGAAAGCAAGGGCAGTGATGATAGGTATTCCTTTAGTTCTCGCAGAGCCTGGACGCACTTAGAAGTCCATTCAAGGACGTTGTCCTTCTTGAGTACGCAAAATAATTTATGGAACCTATCCGACGACCGCGAGATGGACCTTGATAAGGCGATGATACGACCAGTCAACCTTTGGACTTGTTTTTTGGTGGTTAAGAGTTCTGGTATCCCCCTCAATGGCTTTGATTTGGTTTGGGTTAACCTTAATCCCTCGCTGCGATACCATAAAACCCAAGAACTTTCCTGAGGATACACCGAATGCGCATTTCTCTGGGTTCAGCTTCATTCCATACCGTCTGAGTATGTCGAAAGTTTCTTTCAAGTGATCTATGTGATTTTCTCCTCTTTTGGACTTGACCAGCATGCCTTCTATATATATCTCCATTGTTTGGCCAAGCTAGTCTTTGAACGTCCTTGTTACCAATCTTTGATAAGTAGCCCCTACATTTTTTAGTCCAAACGGCATGACCCTATAGCAATACATTCCTTGGTGGGTGATGAATGTGGTTTTTCCCTGATCTTCTTATTGCATGAGGATCTGATTATAGCCCGAGTAAGCATTCAAGAAACTTAGTAGCTCATGCTTGTCCGCTGCGTCAATGAGGTTGTCGATATGAGGTAATGGGAATGAATCCTTCGGATATGCTTTGTTCAAATCTGTGAAATCCATGCACATCCGCTATTTCCCATTTTTCTTTTTGACCATCACTACGTTGGCGAACCACTTGAGGTTTTCCATTTCCTCGAGGGCTGCATCATTGATAGCGGGGTTGAATTTATTCCTAACCTGTCTCACTGGGGGTGGAATGGGTCGAAGTTTAATTTGTGCACGGTGAATTCCTTTGGGATACCCGGCATATCTGCATGAGTGAAAGCAAACAAATCTACGTTAGCTATTAAGAATTGACGAAATTTACCTGGTTCTTGAAGTTTACAGCCGATATAGGCCTTCTTGCTATGATTGTTGAGGTCCAATTGAATGCAGTCGAGGTCTTGTATGGTCGATCCTACGGCTTCGAAGGTGTCGGGATCCTTGATGACATCCTATGTCTCATCTTGCTGCGACCTTGACCATGTTGATTGCTATGCCTCTTTTGCTTTATTTTTTCTCTGTTGAGTGGCCGTGTTGTCTAAGGTAATGCGGTAGCATTCCCGGGATATGCGTTGTTCTCCACGTATGCTGGATATCCCCATGGTGTTGGGAATTTAATCATTTGGTATAGGCTGGATGGGACAATTCTCATGGGATGTGTCCATGGTCGACCCACTATGGCATTATACATGTTGGCCTGCTCTATGATGTGGATTGTTGTCTCTAGAGTTACGCCGTCGGCCAAGATGGGGAGTGTAATTTCCCCGGATGTTCGCTCAACTGCAATATTAAAACCGATTAGCGTGATGCAGCTTGACACTATCCTATCCTCGAGACTCATTTGGGTAAGGACTCAGGGATAGATAATGCATGCACCACTTCTATCGTCCACCATGATGATTTGACATCGGTATCTAAAATACGTAAAGTAATAAAATGGGCATCATTATGAGGGAAGGTCAAACCGTCGGTATCTGACTCGTCGAAGATGATACTCTCTTCGAGTCTGTCATACCATTTGAGGGTGATCGACCGCTTGAGTTTCTGAGTGGTGGTGAACTTTACACCATTGATAGAGGAATCATCGTTGCCACCGATGATCATGTTAATAGTACGAGCTGGTGATGGTGGATTTGGCGGGCCATGATGTTCACGTCCTCTAGAGAAGTTGGTCCTCCCCTTGTCGCTTAATAGTTCTTTGAGGTGCCTTTGCCATAACATGTATGACTTCTTATCTCAGGGCGATGCAATCTTCTGTTTTGTGCCCGCGTTCCTGGTGGAACTCACAGAGGGCATCGGATTTTCTAGTGTTCGAGTCTGATCTCATCTTTGGTGGCCACTTCACTTTTGTTCCGAGTTTCTCAAGGGCATAGACTATTTTTGTAGGTGATACACAAAAATTGTGAGCAGATAATAAAGAATGCATACCTCTTTTGTTCCTATTAGTCCCTATCCTTGGTCTGGACGAGCCTTTTTCATAGCAGAGGGAGGGTGTAGAGGTCGCCCTGACATATAGTTGGTGTCGTTCCCCGTTAGGTCGTGGGAACGGGTGATCTCTTCTGGTACTGTCTCTTTATTCTTTTCTGGATTCGGCTTGTACCGAGGTTATCCGGTGAGTTGGTCAGTTGAGATCGTCCTCGTCTGCTCGGACCTCAGCATAATAAGCATTGTGGATTTCGTCCCAAGTGGTTGGAGGATATTGCAACAATCAACTCAACAGTTTTCTAGTTACTCTTGAACCCTCTCAATTCAACCGGTTCTGAAAAGCTGCAACCGCCATCCCTTCGGATACATTTGGCAGAGTCATCCTTACTTTATTGAACCGGGCGAGGAAGTGATGTAGTCCTTCTCCTAAGGACTACTTAATAGCAAATATGTTGTTTGCTCTCACCTCGGTCTTCTTGGCTCCGGCATGGGCGGTAACGAACTTGTCAGCCATTTTGTCAAAAGTTTCTATGAAGCGTGCTGCTAGCTACGAATACCATATTAATGCCCCTCCTGTGAGGGTCTTGCCAACCTTCTTGAGCAAAATGAAGGACACGTGTTCCTTGGCGAGATCGTTACCTTTCACGGCAGTGACGTAGTGAGTCATATGATCTTTAGGATCGGTCATGCCATCGTATATCTTGAGGTGGGGCGGCATTTTGAAGGCCTTTGGTATGGAATGTGGGGCTGCATAATCGCTGTATGGCTTCTCTATGAACCGACCGACTCTATTTTCGGCAACAACTGAGGAGCGTTCGGTATCTTGTCAACCCGTTCTTGGTGTTCTTTCATCCGATCTCGGAGCGCCTTGTTTTCATTCTCCATTTCTTCCATCCTTTTTAGAATGGCAGCGAGGGTGTTGTCACCTGCAGTATCAATGACATTGTGAGTTATACCCTTCATTGGAGGGAAAGGTTGGTTGCACTGCTCGTCTGTTTTTTGTATCGTGCAAGCCCTTGCGGATTTTGCAGTCACGCCTGGGGCGGGTTTGTTGAGGATGCTTGATAGCGTGCCGATCGAGGAGTGTTTTCACAGGTGGGGGCGTCCCTTCCTCTATAGACATGGAGGCCCCTTCTTTGCTGGGTTTTGTTATGCAGCATTGTAGGGGCGGTGACCTCTCTCGTCTAGGGAATGCATTGGGTGTTGTGCCCTCACCTACCGTTTCATAACTTTCGTTGATGACATTCATGAGGTTGGTTGGGAAGTCACCTGTGATTCTCGTCTTTTCTTCTTGGTTACCTTCCATGTAGGATTTTGTAGACACAAAGAAAGGAGATCTCGAGATTTTTTGACGTTAATGACCTGCTTTAATTGTAGATCTAGAGGAAACTAAAATTTTAACTTAGAAATCCCCACAGACGACGCTAAATTGTTTGACCAAAAATATATATCTTGGTTCAAATAATTAAATTTATATAAATAAGAATTAATCTTACCTAACAATAATATCCCTAGATGGGGTTCTTAAAGAAGCAACAAATATTACGTAGATCTGGTCGGACAGTGGCAGTGGCATACAATAAAGGTTCTAGAAATCAGAAGCAATAATGTAACATTCAATAATAATGAATAGCAATAAATGATATTTAAGTAAATAAAAGGAAAGATTCACCCAAGAAAGGATGGAATAAGTGGATGTTATTTAAGACAAGGATGAATGATAGGCAATCCCTTTAATATTCGAGTTATTCTCGAATCCAGTGAAAAAGTATAGACAAGAATCTGAATGAAAATGTGATGTTTGTATCTTAACAAGTGGGATCTGACCCTCTTTCTCAAGTCAAAGTGTATTTTTTTACAAATGAATATCACATGTCCCCTATCATTCTGTATTTTTTTATTTATAGGGAACATGTTCCTAAGAAACCCTAATGGTACAAGGACAGAGAATATCCACTAGAATATTCTCTTTAATGTCCTATCTTGAAACTAGCTGTTATGACTCTGTCAAAAGTACTCGACCTCGGCCTAGGGGTGGGCATCGGTCGGTTCGGTCGGTTATTATAAAATTACGGTTCGGTTTATCAGTTATCGATTTTGTAATATTAATAACCAAATCAAACCAAAGTATTTACGGTTCGGTGCGGTTTTTTCAAAGTTCGGTTCGGTTATTTCCGGTTTATATTTTCGGTTTTAAACGGTTGTAGGAACATCGAAGTATTTACAGTTTGTAGGAATATCAATAAACATTAAAGTGTATACTGTCTACTGTCTATAAGAACATCTGACTATCTAATTGTCTACTGTCTAACACAATATTTATAGGAACGTCTAAGTGTCTACTTGCTGCTGCTGGAGAACGTGCTGCTGTAGACACTTACTGTCTAACACGATCTTGCTGGAGAACGTGCTGATTGCTGACAAAGTGACAATAGTTACGGTTTGTAGGAACATCTAAGTGTCTACTGTCTAACACAATTTTTGCTGACAATAACACATACAAAGGTAACTACACTATAAATGAAACCAATAATAAACTAAGAGAACAAGCACATAGAGAACGTGCAAACAGAACACCTAAACAGTTCAGCAATGGCAAATGGACAACACAAAATATATTCAAGCGGGAAAAAAATTTAAAACTTGAGATCTGACCACTGATCAGAAATTTTAGTACTAAAACATTGAGTCAAAAGAATGTTAATACAATGAAGAATTCAACTAAAGTCACAGACACCATCAACTAGAAGTTAACAGTTCCAGCCCATGCTTCTAATACATATTAAAAATGATATATGTTTCCCACTTATCAGTTACAATTAGATGATGCAATTTACCAGAAGCTCAAAATAGAGCAACTTAAGAAGGATTAATTTAGGATGTACGTTCAAATAAGGCTCCCGGGTTCAAATTTTAAGTCATCCTTTAGAAACAATACAACACCATTCAACATGCATGTGATTTTGTGATATGGGAAGCCACGACACTTCTTTAGAATCTAGGATAATGTAGTTTCACAAGTTTAACTTTAGGTCCAACCTTTGAAAACAGAAAAGTTTACCAAATTTTATAGAATAACTCAAGGACACAAAAATGGAGAATAAATCTGGAAATCGATAGCTACCGCCATTAACAAATTTAAAAGGACACAAAAATAGAGAAGGAAAACTCATAAGAAGAAGAAGGTATCAAGGTAATCACTAACCCGAGGAAGAAGACGACGAGCTGAGGAAGGAGGATGAGCATCGGCAGATAGAGTGACAGAGAAAGATGACGAGCTTACATTCGCATAGACGCAACGCAACAGATTAACAGTCGAACCCTAATTTCTAAGGAGTAAGCGTAAGGAAGGGAAGAATGGAAGATGGGAAATGGAAAGGGAAAGTCTGAGTTAGGCTAATTAGTCTTAGGGTTTGGGTAATAGTATTGGGCCTTTAAAATTTCAGATGGGGTGGGGCGGTGGGCTTCACTCTTTAGAAGTTAGAACATTTAGTTAGTAATTTACATACAATGTTTTGAGGCCCAAAATTTTGGTTTTTTGGTTTAACCGAAAATCAAAACACCAAAACTGTAAACCGCACCGAAAAACCAAAATCTAATAAATTAAAAACCGTAAACCGACCGAATAACTGATTAAACCGAAACCGAAAAACCAAAATTCACGGTTCAAACGGTTTTTCGGTTCGGCCGATATTATGCCCACCCCTACCTCGGCCTCGACCCTTGTTGATACCTCAACTTCGGCCCTTGTTGACATTTTGACTTCGGCCCTTGTTGACTCTTCGACCATAGACTTCGCCTCTATTGGTACATTTCACCAAATGGTGACTTGGGAACCCTTCCCCTAGTAATGTCTTGGTTTAGGTATTCTAAAGATAGATTTTGACCCATACACTATCTATTCGTAGTTAGGAAGAAAGTATTTAATTATGTTCTCAATACATTTGAGGAGCTCAGCTTATTGTTTCTTTTTTATGATTTGTGCCACCATGTCAAATTGTACAAGTCCAACGCACCTTAAATCTTACTAATAAATCTTTTATAAGGGAGGATTAATGTGTGAGCGAAGGTGAAGGCGGTAAAAATGGTGAAATTGATGGTTGCAATGGTAGTGATGGAAGAGGAGGTGCGAAGAAGAAATGTGGAGGGTGTAAAATGGATTAGGGTGGTGAGGTGGCATGCCACATGATGACCACCTCAGTAAGTTGTTAGTGCCACGCGGGATATAGTGTCCACCTTAGACATTTTTTACGGATGAAGGGTATATTTGCGCCATTTGAGTTGTTTACCCTTAAAATAGATAACAATTGAATTTGTACGCGATTTTAAGGATATGTGATTTAATTCAATATAAGTGATTAATGACATTAGATTAGCAAATAAAAGATAGAGTAAATAGCCAAACCAATTGCAGGACTGAGTCCGGGCTCGGTTAAAAACTTAATAAGAAACCTGCCTTCGGTCCCGAGAGCTTGGCACTTATAAAGAACTTATGAATAAAAACAAGAACTTGGAATAACTTTTAGAAACAAAGAGAATAGAAGTATATTTCCTTGGTCTCCGTGATATAATGTGTCTGATGAATAATCCACTTTCCCTTTATATAGTAGGAGAATTTTACCCTAAGTACAATTCTAAAAAAGGTAAAAATCTTTCTTCTCGCTAATCACTGATCTACTACTGTTATGGGCCGAGATTCACGCCGTGATATCCGGTGGGGCATGGATATCACAACTCTTTGTTAATTGTGTGCGGTTGTTTGGCAATGCCTTCCGAGGTATCGTTATTCAAATAAGATCTGGGGGCAGGTGTTTTGTTCGAGCATTGATACGAGCGGCTCCCGGCTTCGATATCTACTGTACACAGTTAAGTCCTCTCTTCGTTCGCCCCATCGATAAATCGGGGTGCTCGTTACCCTCGGTTTTACCCGTATACAAATAGTCCCCTCGTTTCTTAGAGGGTAGGTTTGCCAAAACAATGAGAAACGACAGATGTTTCCCGGTTCCTTCTTTCGTACGTTATAACAGAAATGACGAAGAAGCCAAAACGTCTCGTTAGTCATGTAACTTTGACTTCGAGACCTCTGAATATGAAGCACCACGAAGCTTTTTCTATATAAGGTTTCACCCCTTGTTCTTTTTTCACTTTTTGACCAAGCTTCTACCCTCAAACTCTCAAGCTATCATCAGCCTTCGTCAAACTTTTATATCATCTCCCTTATTCTTCAAGATTTCACAGTAATTTCCAGGTTTTCACCCATATTTTCTCCAAATCATTATACTCAACTCTTTATCCTTCGAAATCCTCTCTTCAGTTTTCAAACTTTTCCATATAAAATTGGCTAAAACATATAAATTTGTTCATTAATAAGTTTCCGCTTCATCTTCTCAACCGACCCCTGGTACCGAGGCTGTTGCTCCTAAAGTAATTGCCCTAAAAACGGCTTCTCTCGAGGCGGCTACCGATGCATCGGCCCCCGAGCCTTCATTGAAAATTATTATTCCCCGGGGCTGCTCAATTGCAGACGAATTTAAGGTCGAAAAACCCTCACACAAATAGGACCGGGGTGAAGGACCATCAAGGTACATTTGCTCTGTGACTGAAGACGTCCTTCCCGTGGTTCGAAAGGACTGTAACTGGGAAGGAAAGGATGTAGTAGTCCCTGGGCCCAAGGATTCCATCACTACCCACATGGAGGGGTACCTAAGTGTTTACACTTACCCTTCACGCGGGGATACGAGATGTGCCTCAGGAAAATCCACTTGTCCTTATGGAGGATCGTGATCCTTTTTCGTTACTTCATGAACAAGACTGAATACCGTCGGTTCACTATCGATCATCTTCTCCATTTATACAGTCCCCAAATATTCTGAGGGTGACTAATAAAATTTACACGTCGGGATAGAAAGGCTCCATTTTCGAGCATTGATGAAGATCGAGACCGAGGCTGGCAGGGATGCTTCATTCGGGTGAAGATCAAAGACTTGATTCCCCCCGAGTTCATGCCTTCCCTGAGAATTGGAATGCATCTCGTAAGTATAACCTCTCCTTAAGCATCAATATTTTACTTATTTCTTTTATTCTTATTCGCATTTGTGGTTATGCAGTTGTCGTCCGGGTTTCGGATGCGGTCCCCCGGCTAAAAGAATGGATCGATGGCATCTGTACTCAGATGCCGTACTCTGAGCACACATGGCGGGAACTCTCGAAGTGCCGATGGGAGACTCATTCTCATGGTAGGCCCCTTTCAGAATAGTTAATATCATGACTCTATCTCTCATCATACAAATTTTCTTTTCCTTATGTTGTTGCAGGTTTGTCTAAGACCACGAAACTTAGGCCTTCATAAGGGGATGAGGACGTGCCCTTGCCAGTTGATTCCTCCGTTGCGGGGCAGCCCATTTCTGCCAAGGAGGAAAATAAGAAAAGGAAGAGAAAACCTTCGGGCTCCCCGGGTTCCGAAGTAAAGAAACCAAAGAAAAGGGTGGCTCGTAAGCCAAAGAAGAGCTCCAACTCCCGAGCACAGGACTTGGATTTGCTTTTTCAGTTCAGGGATGAGCCCGAAGATGATGATATTTTTGTGGCCCACGGGTCGACCCCTCCCGAGGAGCTGGCAACAGCAGAGGGGGAGATTCAGGAGGTCGATCTCCATCAGACTCGGGAGATTGATATGGAGACGGGACATCGGCTTTGTTCCGAAGGAAGCGCCTGGTATAATAGAGTTTTAAGGGACGCCCTCCTACACTGAGTCCATGCTCGAGGAGGCCCAAGTAGGAAAGGAGGGGTCCAATTAAGGGGCCCATGGTGAGGATGATCCCGTTTATTCCTTTTTTACGTTGTCCGCCTTAGAAGATCTTTTCGGGCTAGGCGACCTGGAAGTTCTGAAGAAGGACACATCCTTAGAGGATGGCGGGCCGAGTTCAAGCTCGAAATTGAATAATCAATTCCCTGGTTTGAGTATGGATCCCGATCATAAGAGATCAGTTATTCTTACTATCCCGGAGGAAGCCCGGGTTTTGTCTTCTCCTATGAGAGTAGCAAGCTGCCTTCGATGCCTGGTAACCGAGGAAGATCAGGCAAAAATGAATGAGGTGAATGTGTCGTGCCTTTTCAATGAGGCACAACAAGCACTGAACCGGGTAAGACATCATTACTTGTTCTTGAACTTTACTTAGGTTTTGACATACAAGGAGCTAGCCTAGAAAGTCTACTAGAAATACGAACTTATTCACCCGAACTAAGACATCTTCCACTATCCCCTTGGGTATTGTAGTTGTTTGGTCTTCCAACTGTAGAGATATTCACGCAGACCTTATCTCTCCAAGCTCATTCTCCAGCTTCTTGTAAATAGACAACAACATTAAATTAATTGAGGCACTAGAATTACATAAAGATTTATCAAAATTAAGAGTGCCTAACGAGCAAGGTATAGTAAAACTCCTTGGATCTCCACACTTTTGTGGGAGTTTGTTTTGCAAGATTGCATTGCAATGCTCTGTGAGCTTGACCACTCAGGTCCCTTTTATCTTCCTTTTCTTTGAAGGATCTCCTTTAAGAATTTGGCATAAGCTGGCATTTGTGAGAGCACTTCTGTGAATGGCAAGTTTATATTAACCTGTCTCAGCATATCTAGAAATCTCTCAAATTGCTTGTCCAGCTTTTCTCTATACAACTTTTGAGGAAAAGATAGAGCGGGCATGTGCTCGCTCTCATTACGATCCTCCTTTCTTGAAGTGTCCTCCTTTTTCTTTTTGTCAGCTCCTTTCTTACCTTTCTTCTTCTTATCAACTTCAATTTTTATATTCTCCCACTTTCTTTTTCAGGTACCACCTCTTTTTGGACTGGAGTGGGACCTTTCAACACTTGCCCGCTTCTCAGGGTCACAACATTCACCGTTTCTTTAGGATTTCGCTCAGTATCTGCTGGAAGAGTTCTTACAATTCTCTTAGACAATATAGTTGCAATTTGACCCACTTGCTTCTCCGAGTTTCGCAAACCAATGCCAAGTTCTTTGATAGCCGAACCATGAGCATCTAATTCTCATATGTCTTGACAATGAAGGTCTTCATTAGATCTTCTAGCTCAGGCTGAGTGGAATGTTGAGGTTGGAACTACGGCCTTGGCTGATTCACAAAACCAGGAGCTCTTTGTCCTTGAAATCTGGGATTGGTTTTTTGCCATGCGTTTGTCGTACTCCCAAGTGAACTCCATAAAAAACCGAGGTACTTCTGACCCATTGCATTGAAGTTATAATTCCCAACAACATTAACCTCCTCGATTGAGGCTTGACACTCATGAGTAGGGTGCCCTCTTCCACAAATATTACATGTTGCGTGGGGCTCACTATGTATTGAAGCTAAGGTCAGATTCCTTATTTCCTTGGCCATGGCATCAAGCTGTACCTACACAGATGTGTTAGCATCAACTTGGTAAACAAAAGTTGATCTTCTTCTTTCAGCAATTTCATAGGGCCACTAATTTGCGTCTTCAGATAACTCATTTAGAATTGTGACTATCTCCTCTGGAGTCTTCTTCATCAACGGGCCTCTAGCTACAGTGCTCAATGTTCTGTGTTAGGCTGGTGTCAATCTTTCCCAAAAATCCTGAAGTTGCATCCAGAGTTCAATTCCGCTATGTTGACATTTTTGCACTATCTCCTTAAACCTCTCCCAAGCTTTAAACACAGTTCCAGTCTCGTTCTCACAGAAGTTATGGATTTCTCTTCTAATCTTACCCGTCTTAGCTGATGAAAATATTTGTCAAGAAATTTTCTGGTCATCTCATCCCATGTTCTAGTCGATCCATTAGGCAAGCTTCGAAGCTAGTGCTTTGCATCGTCTTTGAGTGTGAAGGGGAATGCCCTTAAGTAAACTGCATCTTATGACACACCATTGTATTTAAAGGTGTTCATAATCTCCTCAAAGTCCGTCAGATGATTGTTTGGATCATCGTTCATATTTTCTCTAAAGGCACAGCTATTTTGAAGCATTTGAAGGAACCCCTGCTTTAACTCAAAATTATTAGCTGCAACTGGAGGTGGTCTCACACTTGATAAGCCTTGGTTGTAGACCAGTCTAGCATAATCGCCCAGTGGTCGCCCAGCACCAGGAGCTATATTTCCAAACGTAGATTCTGAGCAATTCTCCGAGCCCTCTCCTCTACGTAGACAAGTTGTGGATTTCGAAGAGCTGTCTCCTCAGCATCTTGTGCAGCTTTTTATCTTTGCTGAGCTGCCTCTTTTGTAGCCAAATCAACATTATCCTCATCTCCCGCCATAACTTCCTTGGTTGAGGATTGCCTAACCTTCTCTATATTCTCGGGGAGATTTATTTCTTTTCTCAACTGTCGCCGCTGTTTCTCGATTTCTGGTTCGTATAGAAGCACTTCCTTCCTAAACGATCGAGTCATGCACAATTCTAACTTGTATCCTGTGCGCAAACAAGGAACACCAAACGTAAAAAGATAAAAAAAAATTACTAAATTAGCACTACAAACTATTTCAAACACTATTGATTGTCAATCCCCGACAACAGTGCCAAAATTGACGAGCGCAAAACACACACTTAAATATGCTCGCTAGTCGAATATAGTATAGAAAAATATCGTATCCACATGGATTGGATTTAAACAGTGTTTTTGTAGCTTCTAGTTTAATTTCTATTCAAGATGATCGACAATTTAGATTTGTGTGATTAAAACTGAAATTAACTAAAAGTCTAAACTATTGGCTAATGACAATCGCAACAAGAGTAAGCAAAGAAGATATCAATGGGAGAAAATAGGGGTTGGTTGGATAGGTGCAAGATAGTTGTCTGGGATTTAACTCTAGTCGATTCATTTATAAAGTTCAAGAGAGTCTCTCGAATTCACTCAATTATTAGTTCAAACATTCAGTGGAAACTCCTCTCTCGATTAAGTCTCAACCTCACAAGATGAACTAAGTTAAGCTCGGTGAAGATATGCAAGAATTCATAGTGGATTGGTCTTTAGGAGAACCTCTTTCGATTATACTCCTAACTAGGTCTAAACAATAATTCAACTAGCCTCTTTCGATTACTAAGAAGAATTAATGAATTCAACCAACAAGATAATGCAAAGATATCACAAGTATGCCTCTCTCGATTACATAAACATGTGAATATAGATGCAACAATTAAAATACCCCAAAACGATTCAATGCATAAAAATTAGAGTAAATATCCATAAACAAATATTAGTACACCAATTCCATCAATACCTAAAGAGAACTACTCCATAGATATGGAGTAATTCATCACAAATAAGTTTAAGTTAAAGGAAAACATAAACGATCCAAACTCGTGTCTTGAGTGAGGATTGAATGATTAATTCCTTGTGCTCTTGATTCTCCCACTTCTTCTTAGCCTCCTTAGGTCTTAAATGTGTCAAAAGTCCCTAAATACAATTTTTCCATGTATATGTACCAAGTAGGGTCGGGCCTAAACGAACACACCTTCTCCTACACGAAATAGGACTCTTTCCGGAATAGGACGTGTGCGGCCGCGCACCTGGGAGTGTGCTCACGCATATGGCCGCGCACCTGGGAGTGTGCTCACGCATATGGCCGCGCAATTTGGATGGTCTTCTACCTTACTTGTATGCCCAGTACGCGCTCACGCACCTGGGTGGCGTCCTGCTCGATTCTCTATTTCTCCCGTTAAGTGCACGATTGTTCGTTGATCCCCGAACACGATCCCAACTTAATCCTTGAGCTTTTACTCAGACTTCTAAGCTCCAGAATAACTTGAATTCATTCCATAACATCTACATACCTCGGGATCACTCCTACAAGGCATAAAACACATAATTAATGTAAAGCACTAGCGATTAACGCTCAAACTCAATTAAAGTGCAGTAAATTAGATTACGATAAGCAACTAAAACACGCAATTATAGCCTACCATCAACACCCCACACTTAAACCATTACTTGTACTCGAGCAATCAAACTACTCTTTATATATACACGACCTCATTACATAACTCTCATAACTCATCAAACTAAGAATATTTAATATAGATTAAGCACAATAGTGTAACATCATAGCCTCAAGATTTGACTCAAAAGCACCCTGCATTATTTATAACCCACTCATTTACTCTAACCTAGAGGTCAAGCATTAACTTTCCTTCATGAATCAAGTGCCCTCACAACAAAAGAGAGTAGTTCCACTCACAATAAACATTAAGAACAACTGGGAATTCAAGATAGACAGAATCCACTCACTCTTTAAAATAACGTTTATATGCCACAAATGATGAACCATAGGCTTGCCCGTAGTATACTACTCTACTAATTAAGCGCATTCAGTTAAGGATCAAGTAGGACTATAATTGGTTATAATGTAAGCTGCGGGACGGGTAGAATACAATTAGATATAAGAGTGACTACACCTCCCTAAGCACTTTAATACATGCACTTCATTGTTAACACCCCACACTTATCTCAACCAAAACTCCATCTTCACATCAATATACATTAACTTCCAACTTCTTTAAGCATAATTACATTAAGAGTTGCCAATTATCAATGAGTAATTTTCACAACAATACAACTATATATATTTGTTTTTCAATTTAAGTGGCTCTTACTTTATAAAAATATTGCACCTTTCTCCTTAATTCATTAGTTCCACTCAAAAGACCAACCATACCTCCACTTAGCTTTTAACAAGCTCATAGCAAATTCAAGTGCTCAAGATAGGTAGAAGGTTCAAACAAATGGTCAATTCAAACAAAATGGATCAGACTTGTAATGTGGTTGCCAAAGAAACAGGATTACATGCTCAACGAGGTTAAGTAAGATACATAAAAATTTGGTGGGTAAACGCATATCATTGGCTCAACAAAGAAATGCCTATATTCTTTTTAAGATTGAACAAAACTACTATTTCGTTTTGAAAACACACGGGGCAAGTTCTAGACATCAAATGCAATGCACAGAATAACACAAATTCTCACACATACACATGGCACATAACTCACTCAAGATTGGATTATCAAGACGCTCTAGTCAAAGCAGTTAAGCAAAGTTAAGATCATACAATTTAAGGTACTTACACAAGAGTCAACAAGTGAGCCTAAGCGTCACAACCAGAGCACTCACTATTCTCAAGGTATAACAAAGTCAAGAGATATTGCTTCCAATTCAAATCATAGCACAAGATTTCCTATTCCTAACCAAAAATAAAAACTAACTATACCCGGTTCAATCAAAACCCTTGGAAAAAAATCGTGGCACAAAGAAAAACCAAGGAGGAATTATTACACTACCTTACAAGAGAAAATATTTTTGTCTCTTCCTTTCGACTTTAATCCCTCAGAAAACCTGTCGATTTATATCCATCGTCGAGAAAAATCGAAAATATTTCAAATTTTTATGGTTTTCCAAATGTTTTCTATCAAACTACTACAACTAATCAAAAGAAACTAATCAAATTAATATACATACAACTATATCCCTCACCCCACACTTTAAGTTGTGGCATGTCCTCATGACACACAATTAAAAAGCATAAGGTAGAGGAAACTTTCCTGAATCTCTAGTCGGGGCCTGAGTCAAGTCGGGCTCCATTCTTCATGCCCGAACTAGTGCACACATCCACGCGGACAACTTCTTCTCGGCCTTCTTGGGGTACACCCCACACTTGTCTTTCTCAATCAGCGGGACCTTCTCTTTCGAGCTTTTCACTCTCCAATCTACACTTACAGCTGGCTTCTCCTTTCCCACCCCCATCTCCACATTCATCTTGAAAGTCACCTTCTCCTCACCAACTCTAAGCATGAGCTTTCTATCATGTATGTCTAATATTGCTCTTTCCATCGCTAAGAATGGTCTTCCTAAGATAAGGGGGACCTCTTTGTTCTCCTCCATCTTCACCACTATAAAGTCTACTGGAAATACGAACGTATCCACCCGAACTAAGACATCTTTCACTATACCCTCAGGTATTATGGTTGTTTGGTCTGCCAGCTTCAAAGATATTGGCGTAGACCATCGCTCCAACCTCATTCTCCAGCTTCTTGTAAATAGACAACAACATTAAATTAATTGAGGCACCAGGATCACATAAAGATTTATCAAAATTAAGAGTGCCTAACGAGCAAGATATAGTAAAACTCACTAGATCTCCACACTTTGTGGGAGTTTATTTTGCAAGATTGCACTGCAATGCTTTGTGAGCTTGACCACTGAGGTCTCTTCTATCTTCCTTTTATTTGAAGGATCTCCTTCAAGAATTTGGCATAAGCTGGCATTTGTGAGAGCACTTCGGTGAATGGAAAGTTTATATTAACTTGTCTCAGCATATCTAGAAATCTTTCAAACTGCTTGTCCAGCTTTTCTCTATATAGCTTTTGGGGAAAAGGTAGAGCAGGCATATGCTCGCTCTCATTACGATCCTCCTTTCTCGAAGTGTCCTCCTTCTTCTTTTTGTTAGCTCATTTCTTGCCTTTCTTCTTCTTATCAACTTCAATTTTTAGCTTCTCCTCACTTTCCTTTTCAAGTACCACCTCTTTTTGGACTGGAGTGGGATCTTTCAATACTTGTCCGCTTCTCAAGGTCACAACATTCACCGTTTCTTTGGTATTTCTCTCAGTATTCGCTGGAAGAGTTCCTACAATTATCTTAGACAATATAGTTGCAATTTGACCTACTTGCTTCTCCAAGTTTCGCAAACCATTGCCAAGTTCTTTGATAGCTGAACCATGAGCATCTAATCTCTCATCTTTCTTGACAATGAATGTCTTCATTAGATCTTCTAGCTCAGGCTAAGTGGAATGTTGAGGCCGGAACTACGGCCTTGGCTGATTCACAAAACCAGGAGCTCATTGTCCTTGAAATCTGGGATTGTTTTGTTGCCATGCGTTTGTCGTACCCCAAGGTGAACTCCATGAAAAAGCGAGGTGCTTCTGACCCATTGAATTGAAGTTATAATTCCCAACAACATTAACTTCCTTGATTGAGGCTTGACACTCATGAGTATGGTGCTCTCTTTCATAAATATCACATGTTGTGTGGGGCTCACTATGTATTGAAGCTAAGGTCAGCTTCCTTATCTCCTTGGCCATGGCATCAAGTTGTAGCTGCACAGATGTGTTAGCATCAACTTGGTGAACACCGATTGATCTTCTTCTTTCAGTAATTTCATAGGGCCACTGATTTGCATCTTCATATAACTCATTTAGAATTGTGACTATCTCCTTTAGAGTCTTCTTCATCAACAGGCCTCCAGCTACAATGCTAAATGTTCTGCGTTAGGCTGGTGTCAATCTTTCCCAAAAATTTTGGAGTTGTATCCATAGTTCAATTCCACTATGTTGACACTTTTTCACTATCTCCTTAAACCTCTCCCAATCTTTAAACACAGTTTCAGTCTTGTTCTGGCAGAAGTTATGGATTTCTCTGCTAAACTTGTTCGTCTTAGCTGATGAGAAATATTTGTTAGGAAATTTTCTGGTCATATCATCCCATGTTCTAATCCATCTATTAGGCAAGCTTCAAAGCCAGTGCTTTACATCATCTTTGAGTGTGAAGGGGAATGCCCTTAAGTAAACTGTATCTTGTGACACACCATTGTATTGAAAGGTGTTCATTGTTACACCTTGTGCGTCCCAAGGTGACGTATAATAATTATGAGACTATTTAATCATGATTTAAATAATTTTAAGGTCATAATATGACTATATATGATGTTTGGATAGAAAATATACAGTTTGGGAAAATTCGGATTTAAGTTGTGGATAAACCGACTAAGGATTTGCCTTGTAACAGAGCATTTTGAGCAATAAATTTAGTGTGCTATATGGGGTATTTTTGGGACATATTACATACAAAATTTAAGGTCTTTTAATTTAGTTTCCAATGCTTTTAACCGTTCATTCATACGAAATACGGATAAAAGGATATAAGTGTCGGAAGATGGGCCAATGCTAGGGTTCCAAGCTAGCACCTCTTTGACTTTTCCAAACTTGATATATATAGGTCTTAGGCCGTCTTTATCTTAATTTTTCCATAGAACACGAACTGAGAACATCCATAAACATATCCATTAGCTCTCTTCTAGGGTTTCAAAGAAGATTAACATCCTGGGTACGAAATCAAGAAGCGATAACATTAGAACGATCCCTACGACGTAAGTATCGCTATATCGCCTCTTTTGTTTTTTGTAGTTTGAGTTTTGGAAGTACTGCATACTTAAGAAAACGTTTACTTTCTTTATTTAAGCTTTAAATATCAAGGAAGATTGATAAATTCGTTTCCTAATAGTTAGAACTCATGGGACGGTGATCGGAAGCCGTGAGTTCGATTTATTTTACTTTTAGTGGACTGTTTTGTAGTCCACTCGTGTTGGCCTATTGTGCTGCTGATTTATGGAGTTTATAAGTATAAAATGGCGTGGAGAAATTCCACACGTGGTAGGGTAGTAGGCTGGTCGCTCGTCGTTGCAATTTAAGGTTAATTGATAACTTGTTGATTGGGTGTATTATGGTATTTTTGGGATTTTTGTTGTATTGAAGGTCCCGAATTGTAGTTGGGTTATTTTTGAGTTGCGGATTGTATTATGTTTGTATCTCACCTATAGTTGGATTGAGGGAGCAGTAAAATTAGGGGAAATATTACCCGTTTTATTTTAGAATCGAGTTATCGTTTGAGATACGTGATATACTAGCGCTATCTAAGTTGTACATATATTTATTTGTTATAGGGTTGGCGCGCTAGTTGTCAAAAGCTTGTTGTTGAGTGGCATTTACGACTTGAGGTATGTTAAGTCTATCCCTTCTTTTCTTTTGGCATGATCCATATGATACAAAAAAACGAGCAAGCACACAACTTTCATAAATGATTATATTCTTAGAAGTACTAGGGTTGCCTATGTTCTGGATTCCCCATATATCCTACTATCATATCGTCTGCTCATGGGTCTCATGACATTCCGAGAGAATTTATTGACTTACTTCATTAGGCATTTCATCTATTTATACATGTATACTGACCTATGACCATATGGCGTTATATGCGCGTATAGTATATGTATATGGGGTATGGGAAAAGGTTATGGCGTTATATATGCACCACCACCTGATCAGCTGGTATACATTTATGATCTCGCCCACAGAGGCTGAGATGATATGATGGGATGCCCTCAGAGGCTTGATGATGTTATGTACGTATAAACATATGCATGATGTGACATTTATACGCATATACATGGCATTATAATTGTTACATGATTCACAAAGCTATTCAGACCTACAAGTTGAGTCCTTTACTCAATGTCAATTTCATGTATTTTATATACTAATTTTTATACCTTACATACTCGGTACATTATTCGTGCTGACACCCCTATTGCCTGAGCGCCTGCGTTTCATGCCCGCAGGTGCAGGTAGACAAGTTGACGGTCCCCCATCTTAGGATCCTTGCTCAGCGAGAGTTGGTGTGCTCCATTTGATCCGAAGCTGCTATTGAGTTTTAGTACGATATTTTTGTATACATATGGGTATGACGTGGCCCAGTCCCATCCTTTATACAGTTGTACACTCTGTTAGAGGTCTGTAGACAGTCATGTATAGTTGGATAGTATGTGGCCTTGTCGGCTCGCCCTACCATATTCCATATATATATATGTCTTTTGGGCATGTTTTCCCACGTATGTTGTTCATATGAATCAATAGTTTATTTCTAGACGTTATGCATGACCTACACATATTTCATGTTTATAGCTTAGGCATATGATTAGAGGTATTCGATAGGTAGAACTCGGGCACTCGTCACGGCCCATCGGTTTAGGTTGTGCCATTCATAATCTCCTCGAAGTCCATCGGATTATTGTTTTGATCTTCGTTCATCTTTTCTCTAAAGACACAACTATTTTGAAGAGTTTGAAGCAACCCTTTCTTTAACTCAAAATTGTTAGCTACAACTGGAGGTGGTCTAGCACTTGATAATCCTTGGTTGTAGACCGGTCTAGCATAATCGCCCAGTGGTCCCCCAACACCAGGAGCTATATTTCCGAATTGGTCTGCACCCAAAGGTAGAGCAATTCTCCGAGCCCTCTCCTCTTCATAGACAAGTTGTGCATTTCGAAGAGCTGTCTCCTCAGCATCTCGTACAACTTTTTCTCTTTGTTGAGATGCCTTTCTTGCAGCCAAATCAACATTATCCTCATCTCCCGCCATAACTTCCTTGGTTGAGGATTGCCCAACCTTCTCTATAGTCTCAGGGAGATTTATTTTCTTCCTCAACTGTCGCACTTATTTCTCGATTTCTGGTTCGTATGGTAGCACTTCCTTCCCATAAGATCTAGTCATGTACCAATCTAACTTGTAACATGCACGCAATCAAGGAACACCAAACGTAAAAAGAGAAATAAAAATTACTAAATTAGCACTACAAACTATTTCAAACACTATTGATTGCCAATCCCCGACAACGGTGCCAAAATTGACGAGCGCAAAACACACACTTAAATATGATTGCTAGTCGAATATAGTATGGAAAAACATCGCATCCACATGGATTGGATTTAAACAGTGTTTTCATAGCTTCTAGTTTAATTTCTATTCAAGATGATCGACAATTTAGATTTGTCNAGAAGAATATCGTATCCACAGGGATTGGATTTAAACAGTATTTTCGTATCTTCTAGTTTAATTTCTATCCAAGATGATCGACATTTTAGATTTGTGTGATTAAAACTAAAATTAACTAAAAGTCTAAACTATTGGCTAATGACAATCGCAACAAGAGTAAGCAAAGAAGATATCAATGGGAGAAAATAGGGGTTAATTGGATAGGTGCAAGATACTTGTCTGGGATTTAACTCTAGTCGATTCATTTATAAGGTTCAAGAGAGTCTCTCGAATTCACTCAATTATTAGTTCAAACATTCAGTGGAAACTCCTCTCTCGATTAAGTCTCAACCTCACAAGATGAACTAAGTTAAGCTCGGTGAAGATATGCAGGAATTCATAGTGGATTGGACTTTAGGAGAACCTCTTTCGATTATACTCCTAACTAGGTCTAAACAATAATTCAACTAGCCTCTTTCGATTACTAAGAAGAATTAATGAATTCAACCAACAAGATAATGCAAAGATATCACAAGTATGCCTCTCTCGATTACATGAACATGTGAATATAGATGCAACAATTAAAATACCCCAAAACGATTCAATGCATAAAAATTAGAGTAAATATCCATAAACAAATATTAGTACACCAATTCCATCAATACCTAAAGAGAACTACTCCATAGATATGGAGTAATTCATCACAAATAAGTTTATGTTAAAGGAAAACATAAACGATCCAAACTCTTGTCTTGAGTGGGGATTGAATGATGAAATCCTTGTGCTCTTGATTCTACCACTTCTCCTTAGCCTCCTTAGGTCTTAAATGTGTCAAAAGTCCCTAAATACCGTTTTTCATGTATATATACCAAGTAGGGTTGGGCCAAAACAAACACACCTTCTCCTACACGAAATAAGACTCTCTCTGGAATAGGACATGCGCAGCCGTGCACCTGGGAGTGTGCTCGCACATATGGACGCGCACTTTGGATGGTATTCTACCTCACTTATGCGCCCAGTGCATGCTCGCACACCTGGGTAGCGTCCTGCTCGATTCTTCGTTTCTTTCGTTAAGTCCACGATTGTTAGTTGATCCCCAAACATGATTCCAACTTAATCCTTGAGCTTTTACTCAGACTTCTAAGCTCCATAATAGCTTGAATTCATTCCATAACATATACATAGCTCGGGATCACTCATACAAGGTATAAAACACATAATTAATGCAAAGCACTAGCGATTAACGCTCAAACTCAATTAAAGTACAGTAAATTAGAGTGCGATAAGCAACAAAAACATGCAATTATAGCCTACCATCAGCCAGTTTTGAAAGGAGATGGACGAGATCCAAGTCATGGCCAATGGGTGGAAGAACAAGATGGATTTGCTGGCCTTGGAGAAGGAAATTGCCCAGGCAAAGCTTTCTTCAGTGGAAGCTCAGCTTTGGATGATGAAAGAGAAGGCTGATGAATGAGCTCAGATAAATGAAGATCTTAGAGCACAGCTGAGCTCAGCCACCGTAGAATGGGAGGCCCTTGGAAAAGAGATCGAAGCATCGAGGTCCGTGGAGACAACCTTTGCCGATGCCGAGGAGATGATGGCCCAATACAAGGCCGATGTTGAGACAGCCAAGGCCCTGCCTGAAGACCAATGCCAAATATATGAGGCGGCTATCTCGAAGGGAGATCCTCGAAGAGATCCATGATTGGGGTTTCGACCTGTCCGCCGAGATCGAGGAGGCGAAAAGGCTTAATGTTGAGAGGCCAAGAAATTAGATGAAACCTAAGGCGAAGAGGGCTCCCAGGGCTACGAAGAATCTGATGGCTCTAGTGACGAATCGAGCTCAAAGATCGGGCATGAATGGCTTAGGTTTTTTTAGTTTTCGTGTACGTTTGTTTTGGTTCAGTTCGAGACTTTTTTTTAATGGGCCTTTGTAAAGATATTCCGGAATATATAAAATTTCCTCTTTCGGCAATTTCAAGTCTCTACTATTTTAGAATATTTTCATAATTGCAAATATTCTAATGCCTTAGCACATAATCAAACGTAGTAATAAGTTATTTATTTTTCGGAGGTCCGAACAGAACCTGACTTCGATGTAATATTTGCTCGGAATTTTGAAAACTCGGAGTGACCGGAAGTTTTTCCAAGATGCTTAAGTGTTCTTAGATGATGCCTTTGTCGAGGGTAACCTTTTAGCAGGTTTTGAATTTTTATTGAAGGCCTTGCGTTTTGATTATGGGCTATGGACATCTACGAACCGGTTTTTAGGGTGGCCGCAGCCTTTTAGGTTTAGGCACTGCCTTATAGGTTTTGTGCCTCCGGGTTTTGTTGACCTGAGCCGCCCGAACGTATTTTGGACGATAGTCCTCAAGTGAGAGTAGTCCTTTGGGATCGGATAGGGATGTCCCTTAGGCTTGATAGTCCCCCGGTAGGAATGGCCCTTAGGATTGACGCTTTAGGAAGCAAAAGTATGTAACAACAAGGTAGAAACTTTCTTTCCTTTCTGTGTGTAAAGTACAAGATTGAAAGTGTGTAAAAGCTTGTATTATGGCTAATATGGCCTACGCGGGCACGGTTCACTTGACCATTTGGCCCTTACAATAAATCCTAACCACCGAGCCTAGACAGTTCAAGCATAAAGTTTTTACCTTTCCTTGCTAAGAAGCTTGACCTGAGGGTGATGGCCCCCAATATTCGAGGTCTATCTTAAGAGGGCTTAGATATTGTTAATGAGACCATCGACTCCGATTTAAAAATGGTCTTTGATTCTTAGTTAGCACGATTTACTGTTGCCTCGTTAAAAACCTTGCCATAAAACCCATTTGGGACAAAACTGGTTCAAGGGAAAAAGAGTGCAACGCGTACTTTCAGACCTAATAGTCACATTCTTCTTTGGTTGTTGCTTGTAAGTGTTATTCCGATTTGCGATATTATAAAAAGGCGAATAAGATCGTACCTTAGTAGTAGTACCGCTTTAAGTGCGTCACGTTCCAGTTGTTCGGTAGCTATGTACTGTTTCATGCTTCGAGTTTGTACGAGCCTTTACCAGTAATCCTGACGTCTCGATATGGTCCTTCCCAATTCGGCCCCAATTTCCCTTTGTTCGGGTTCTGAGTGTGCAATGCTACTTTTTTTAACACCAAGTCCCCGATATTACAGTGTCGGAGGTTGACTATTCAGTTGTAATACCTTTCTATCTGTTGTTTCTGGGTGGCTAACCGGACTAGAGCGACCTCGTGCCTTTCATCCAATAGATCCAGGCTCATGCTCATGGCCTCATCATTTTATTCGTTGGTCGTATATCAGAACCTGAGGCTCGGTTCTCCTACTTCAAGCGGTATCAGCACTTCGGCATCGTAGAACAATGAAAACGGAGTGGCCCCAGTACTAGATTTCGAGGTTGTACGGTACGCCCTTAAGACTTCGGGTAAAATTTCATTCCATTTCCCTTTGGCATCAGTCAACCTTTTCTTTAGGTTTTGAAGTATGGTCTTGTTTGTTGATTATGCCCGCCCATTCCCACTAGGGTGATAAGGTGTTGACAAGATCTTGTGATCTTTAAAAAATTTGATTAACTTGCCGCCGATGAACTGCTTCCTGTTATCACACGCTATCTCGGCGGGTGTCCCTTACCTGAATATTATGTGGTCCCAAATGAGGTCAATGACTTCTTTTTCCCGAACCTTTTCGAATGCTTGAGCTTCGACCCATTTGTAGATATAACAGTCATAAACAATATGAATTGAGCCTTACCAGGTGCCCATGGCAAGGGACCGATGATGTCCATTCCCCACTTCATGAATGGCCACGGAGATAAGACCAAATGTAGTAGCTCTCCGGGTTGATGGATTATCGGTGCATGTCTCTGACAATCGTCACATCTTCGTACAAAGTCTTTTGCATCTTTCTCCATATCGATCCAGTAGTAGCCGGCCCTGATTATCTTTCGAACCAAAGATTCTTTCCCCGAATGGTTTCCACATGTGCCTTCGTGAACTTCCCTTAAAACGTATTCTGTGTCTCTCGGCACTAAGAATATGGTGAGCGGGCCATCGAACGTTCTTCTGAACAGAGTACCTTCAGACAGGCTGAACCTGGCCGCCTTCATGCGTAGAGCTCTCAAATGTTTAGTCTTCAAGTAGTCTATATACTTGTTTCTTCAATCTTAAGTAATATGCTTGTTTCTCCAATCCCAAGTTAAAGTTGTTGAGTTTATTTCGGCATAGCCTTCTTCCACTACTGATTTCATGAACTATAAAACCATTTCTGAGATGAATTCATCCTCATCGACTGATGACCCCAAATTAGCCAGAGCATCGGCTTCGCTATTTTGATCTCGGGGTACGTGTTATAGGGTCCATTTCTTGAATTGATGTAGCATTAAGTGCAATTTGTCTAAATACTTTCTTTTTCGTTCCTCTTTTACCTCGAATGTCCCATTGACTTTATTTACCACAAGGAGGGAGTCACACTTAGCTTCGACCACTTTGGGCCCCAGGATTTTAGCCAATTCGAGACCTGTAATCATGGCCCCATACTCGGTCTCCCATGCAAGGGTTGATGTTGATTAAGTCTGAGACCCCTCTCTTCATCATAAATGTTATGCGCATTTCTAATAGCTGCTTCCTCAGCATCACGTGCAACTTGTTCTCATTGTTGGGATGCTTCTCTCACAGCCAAATCCACATTATCTTCATCATTTCCAGCCATGAGTTCTTTGGTTGAGGATTGCCCAACCTTTTCTGTTGTCTCTGCGAGATTTGTTTCCTTCTTCAGTTGTCGCAGTTGTTTTTCTATCCCGGGTTCATATAGTAGCACTTCCTTCGTAGAAGTTCGAGTCATGCACCAATCTAACATGTTACCTGCGCACAGTCAAAGAACACCAAACGTAAAAGGAGAAAAATAAAATAAAAATAAAAGAAAAATTCCTGAATTAGCACTACAAACTATTTCAAACACGGTTGATTGCCAATCCCCTACAACGACGCCAAAATTTAACGAGCGCAAAATACCACTTTAATTATGCTCACTAGTCAAAGTAGTATAGTATAATATCGTATCCACAAAGATTGGATTTAAACAGTGTTTTCATAGTTTCTAGATTAATTGCTATCCAAGATGATCAACAGTTGAAATTTATGTGAATAAAACTACAATTAACGAAGAATCTAGAGCTATTGACTAATGACAATTGAATCAAGGTATAAGCAAAGAAAGATATCAATGGGAGAAGATACAGTTTTGATAGGATAGGTTCAAGATAATTGTTTGGGATCTAACTCTAGATAATTCACTTCTAAAGTTTAAGTGAGTCTCTCGAATTCACTCAATTATTAGTTCAAACGTTCAGCAAAAACTCCTCTCTCGGTTAAGTTTTAACCGCACAAGATGAACCAATTTAAGTACGTGAAGATATGCAAGAATGCATAGTTGATTGGTGTCACAATCCAAAATCCAACTAATCGCGATGGCACCTAACCCAACCCGTTAGGTAAGCCGATTACTAACTATCTGATTTCAATAATAATCATTAAAGCAATTTAAGTGAATAAAGGTCTACATCGTGTACAATTCCCAAGAACTGGTAGTACAAATCATGAGCTTCTAAGAATAGAATATACAAAGTGGAAATGAAATAATACATAGTCTATTTGAATAATACATAAACAGAACTTTTATAAATCTAAGGCTACCCTGAACAAAAAGCAGCTACAACAGGAACGCAGGTACATCTTCAAGTCTCGCAACCATCGAGCACAGCAGCAACAGCAACCAACATCTGCACGCAATGTGCAGAAGTGTAGTATCAGTACAACTGACCACATGTACTGAGTAAGTAACAAACCTAGCCGTAGGTTAAAAGTAGTGACGAGCTTCCACCAAGTCAGGTCCAAAACCAATAGTCCACAACAATCTATAACAACATAAAGCAAATAATACCAGAAGTAACTCCGAGATAAAATACTCAGCTAAATAATGATTTCAAAAATTATAGTTCTTCCTTTCACTTACATCAGTGAAAACCCAAATCGTTTGCTGGAGTTGCCAAAAATATGAATAGTTTGAAAACAATAAATTTCTCCCAAAATTTTGTCAATAATAAATAAGATGTTTCATTTTCCTTCCAGACAACCCGTGTAAAACAAATGCATCTCTATGCCCATCTGTCAAAACATGTGTGAGAAATCATGAATGATGTGATGTTGTACAGCATGAGGAAAAATACATCTCTATGCATGTATGTCATGTGTGCATGCCAATGCAATGCAACTCAATGATAAAAATCATAAACAGCCCCTCGAGCAGAACATCACTCATATACAGCCCCTCGGGCAAAACCTCACAGTCACTCTTGCCACTCGGGCATACCTCACAATCACTCTTGCCACTCGGGCATACCTCACAATCACTCTTGCCACTCGGGCATACCTCACAATCACTCTTGCCACTCGGGCATACCTCACAATCACTCTTGCCACTCGGGCATACCTCACAATCACTCTTGCCACTCGGGCATACCTCACAATCACTCTTGCCACTCGGGCATACCTCACAATCACTCTTGCCACTCGGGCATACCTCACAATCACTCTTGCCACTCGGGCATACCTCACAATCACTCATGCCTCCCAGTCACTCAGCACTCGGCACTCGCACTCAGTAGGTACCTGCGCTCACTGGGGGTGTGTACAGACTCCGGAGGGGATCCTACATCCCAAGCGCTATAATCTGCACGGACAACTCACGTGCGATAATAATAAAGTATGTTGCAGGCGGGCAGCCCCGATCCACACTCATCCTCACAAATCAGGTCCTCGGCCTCACTCAGTCATAAGTATGCTGCAGGCGGGAAGCCCCGATCCACACTCATCCTCACCAATCAGGCCCTCGGCCAATGTCAAACATGCTGCGGCGTGCAGCCCGATCCCATGAATATGAAACATGCTGCGGCGTGCAGCCCGATCCCATGAATATGCAACATAAATGAGGCCCTCGGCCTTACTCAGTCATAAACCTCTCAAGCCACTCGGGCATCTCAGTAAAGCAGAGCATTCGGCCTAAAACATTTATATGCATCAAAATAGAGTCAAAAAGCTGAGTTATGATATGCAATGAAATGAATATGACTGAGTATGAATTTCTCAATTTAACACAATAATTCACACAAATATGACCTCTGTGGGTCCCAATAATACTGGCACATAGCCTCAACATGATTTTTAATATGCTTTTCAACTCAATTTCTTTAACACATAAAACCGCATGGAAAATGCCAAGATTATTTAACTATAAAATTCCACAGAAACAATTATGTCACAATTTCTATAGTGCACGCCCATACGCCCGTCACCTAGCATGTGCGTCACCTCCCAACAATTCACAAAATTACATATATTATGGGTTCATACCCTCAACTCCAAGATTAGAAGAGTTACTTACCTCGAACAAGCCAAATCCAATATCGAGCAAGTTAAGCAATGCTCCAGCAATTCCATTATGCGCATATCAACTCACGAACGGCTCGAATCTACCACAATTAATTTGATTCAGTCCACACAATTCATAGGAATTAATTCCATATCAAAACTGGTAATATTTTCACAAAATCTGAAATTATGCCCCAAAAATCATTCGTGGGGCCCACGTCTCGAAATCCGACGAAACTCACAAAATACAACAACCCATCCAATTACAAGTTCAACCATACTAATTTCACTCAAATCCGACTCCAAATCGGTATTCAAACTTGAAAAATTCTTTTTGTGATATTATAGAAATTTCCTTCTATTTCTTTTGAAGATTCAATAATCATACCGCAAAAATGAAGATGACTTCATGGAATATAATTACAAGGGAGTTAAGAACACTTACCCCAAGTTGTGTGGAAATTTCCTCTCCAAAATCGCCCAAACCGAGCTCTAAAATATCCAAAATGAGAAAAATTTCGGAACCCTCTTTTTTAAACACTGCCCAGGTATTTCCGCACCTGCGGTGCCTGGGCTCGCACCTGCGCATCAACATTTGCGGACAAAAATGCGCGCCTGCGGAAAACAACCAGCCTCCCAAAACCTCGCATCTGCGTCCCTTCTCTCGCATCTGCGGGATCGCAGATGCGCATTCTCCTTCGCACCTGCGGCCTCGCAGATGCGGAAAATTCCTCGCACCTGCGAGCACTGCCCAATCCCACTCTTGGCCGCTTCTGCGGCTTATTTCACGCACATGCGGCTTCGCACCTGCGTTCAAAATCTTCGCAGGTGCGATCACACTAGTAGGCAGCAGTTCCAGTATTTCCTTAAGTCCAAATTTGATCCGTTAACCGTCCGAAACTCACCCGAGGCCCCCTGGACCTCAACCGATTATATCAACAAGTCCCATAACATAACACGAACCTACTTGAGGCCTCATATCACACCTAACAACATCGAAACGACGAATTACACCTCGATCCGAAATCATTGAACCTTGAAACTTCAAATTTTATAACTTACGTCGAAACACATCAAATCACGTCCGATTGACCTCAAATTTTGCACACAAGTCACATTTCACATTACGGACCTATTCCAATTTCCAGAATCAGTTTCCGACCCCGATATCAAAAAGTCAACTCCCCGGTCAAATTTCCCAAAAATTCAACTTTCGGCAATTCATGCCAAATTCCACTACGGACCTCCAAATAATTTTCCGGACACACTCCTAAGTCCAAAATCACCATACGGAGCTATTGGAATCATCAGAATTAAATTTCGAGGTCATTTACACATAAATCGACATCCGATCACTATTTTAACTTAAGCTTTAAACCTTGGAACTAAGTGTTCCAATTCATTCCAAAATCTCACCGGACCCGAACCAATTACCCCAGCAATTCACACAACAACTGTAAAGTAAAATTTGAGCAGTAAAGGGGGAAGTCGGGTTGTAATACTCAAAACGACCGGCCGGGTCGTTACATTCTCCCCCACTTAAACATACGTTCTCCCTCGAATGTGCCAAGAGTTATTTTCAAGCCTCAAATCACTGTTCCATCTTACCACACACGTACTCGGGGGTGAACCCATGTCACCATATCCCACATAAGCTTGACTACACAATGCAACTGAAAATCATTAATTTAACCTTAGCCCTTAAACCTTGGAGTTTAATTTCCAACCTTTAAAATTTCTTTCGAGACACGAATCTTACATTTACACACTGTATAAGTCCGAATAAGCTGCATCGAGCTATAACTATAACCACGGATATAATCAGCCAACATATTACACAACTCGCATGCTCGTAGCACCATTCCTGTTCGCAGTGACTACTCCAAACCAACCACATACTAGTATTAAACCCATATCGAACCAAACCTCATCCCAAAACCTTCGTACACTGTTGATAATAAAAGAAACACGCAGAATCTCGTAACCCTTTATCAGACCAACAAGTCATGGAGGTCTCTTGCCCCGACGGGAACTATAATCACTTTCTGAGCTGACTTTCAATATTATACTCCCGAATATACCGAAATTAAACCTGATAGTACCCATTCCAGGTCCAATGACCTTATATTACTAAACATAACTGCTCCACAGACATACCGCACCAATATAGCTCGGAGCCACAACTCGTGCCATCCGTGCACTAATACGCAACAATTCAAATGTACCCAGTCATGGAAAATGACTCAAATGAGAGAACTGCCCCGCCAGATTAACAAGTACTTCCACAATGAAACGCTGAAAATTCATCATACACCGTAGAACCATCACCCGATTCTAACACAAGGTTCATATTATATACTCTGAGCCACCCTACTCCAATTTAATAACGACAGAGAGACAAATGATAAAAATACCACACAAAACCTGAAAGGACATAACCATTACGCTATCGATCATGCAATACCCAATTATTCATCACACTCAAATTTTGCTATATAGCTCAAATAGAACCGCACCATCTGTGCACATAACCAATGAATCACAACTCCTCGTAGCATAAAGGAATAACTCACAGATCATTTGAGAACATGAATAAGTTCAACATCAACCAAATGACACATCCCTCAATAATAGCAGTATGGAGCCAACCATTCCGGCTCGGTGTAGAATACACATCTTAATTGGGCCTACCTATGGACCCCTCAAATTAACTCGGGTTACCCACAAATAGATAAAAGAATTCTTCCGAAAATCCATAATGACTGAATCATAACACATTCTATCATCTGGCTAGCTCCGGCCACAACTTCACAGTCTACAACCATGAAACAATCTGCTCCTGGGAACTCCCAATCTCCGAATCCATAGAACACGCGAATCACCATGTTTGATTCCATCTCCATCGCCCAAATACCTAATAACTCTCTCATATACGATCATCCCACGAGAAATACTTTAAAAGTTCTTCCGTGCCAATTGATAAAATTTGAATATCAGCAGTCTATCAACCATGTGAGTACCGCAATATTAATTTATACCTCCGTAAGTAAAAATACAATGCTCCTTCTGAAGTCCGCCCCTTTCTCATACAACACCAAGTAGTAATAGTATTCATTTAGTTATTTGAAATCGTCCATGTTGTCCAACATTCTTTACCTTCTCTTCAAGATTGTTCTGCCACCCTGTATATGAAAATCTAGCTTTCTTACAACACATAACATCTATATTGCCATCATGTGAAAAATACAAGAATCTTATTATCAACTTTGAGTCACCAATAATTTACATACCATTTTAGTTAGAAACCTTTCTCTTGCTTCTTTTCAGGAGGAAATCACAATACATAACACATTTTCCACATCGGTAGAGACCATCAAGAATACTTTGGAATCCATTTGCACATAATCAAGCCCTTAAAACTAAATTCCTCTAACTCGACCAAGGCACGCAGGTCGCCAAGTCCAGGTGTATTTGCCACAAAGCACCTATAGAAAACCCCTACATCATAAGCACTCAAAGAATCGATCATATCCATTACCATACTGATCCAACCTACTACCAAGCTGTCCTATTTCTCCAAGTCCCTTCCGAATTTGTCCTTAGATTGATACTTTTTCTTGCTAAAATACCATGATTTCTTAACCACAACTTACCCCACAAACATTAGCATAGAACCACAACGCCCTACGACCCATAAGCAACTGTATTCTTCTTAAGCACCTTCAAAAATACTACCACTATAACACTCACTCTGAGAATACCTTACGTGAATTTGAAATTGTTCTTCTTACCTTCCTTACACAAAAATGTAGAATCCATACACAAGTCCGGAAATATTCTCAATTGCTACATATAATTCTCAAACCCACTGGAATCTATTTCTCGGGAGTCACCCACTTTGCTCAAATCAAATTGCGCCGCCCAAATGGGCCAAAAGACACGTGCCCCATTAGCACCACAACACTCAAAGAAGTAACTCTACGTTAACACCACATATCAAATTCATACTCCGTGCGCACTACATCATTTACCAATAACAACTCACTCATCCCGCGAATTTTATTTACTCATACGTGAAATATAATCCTTAACCAGAAATTTCGTTATTCGAGTCATCCTCGATCTCAACTTCTGCAAGTCATAGCTAACCCACAAGTATGCCTCAGACCAAAATTAAAATTTAATACCTAACCATTAAATCAATTTGTCAATAGCAGACTCCCCCACTTGGCTCAAAGCCATAGATTAAAACATTCCATAACTCACAATACCAATACTCTCTTACTGCCATAATGACACAGTCAGTCCAACAAAACTTCTTCCCAAGTTCATACAACGCCAACCATAAAAATACCTCAATCATCCGCTAAGCTCGTATTCATTCTCTTAACACACAAGTCAACTTTTTCAACCAGATTCAGATTCAAATCTCTACCCATACACCCCGTCGACAGAAAAGAAACTCTCCACTCACATCATAAGAAATACTCCTACATAGATTACTCCGCAAGGGATAACCCACCTGCTTAGCCTTAATCTGGTATCTTGTTATATCTTTTTGCAGTCACAATTACTATGCAATCACTTAGTCAATCTGCGTCCAAACTCATTACCCAGACATGAGAATTTAATTTACCCCCAAAATTTAACAATATAAAAGATCCTTCAAAACATGCATACTCGAGACTGTGCGTCACACTAAAACGAAAATCAAGCACCCCATGGCCATTTCTTTACATTTCAAGGAAACACTTCTCGTTACATTCAAATCGTCTTAACATATCCCGCGGCCACATCATAACCATCATACCGCCATTCCACCTCTCATCAAGCCATAAATTCCACTGTAGGGGTCATTACCGGACATATGAGTCCAATTGTACAAGTTACAACCGAAGCTACCGAGCTTAAGCTGCGATCTAAACTTGGCCTCAAGTCCTCCATACTAGCCCATCACCAAAACACAGAATACTCTCCTCGAACTTTGTTCATAGAATCACAATCCAACAATGCACAGCTGATACTGAGTGCTCATGTGCGCATACGAATACGTGGAAGGAATTCAAAGATTTTATATCTCAAGCTGAATCAATCTCGCACGATAAGGAAAACAAAATGGGAAGTATATATCCTAAATGCCTTGTAGCCTTTCGAAGATAAGTATGGACGTCATCATACCGATCCGCAAGACTCTACTAGACACTTGCTCATGATTTGTAGAACCTATGAACCTAGAGCTCTGATACCACCTTGTCACGACCCAAAATCCAACTAGTCGTGATGGCACCTAACCCAACCCGTTAGGTAAGCCGATTACTAGCTATCCTATTTCAATAATAATCATTAAAGCAATTTAAGTGAATAAAGGTCTAAATCGTGTACAATCCCCAATAACCGGTAGTACAAATCATGAGCTTCTAAGAATAGAATATACAAAGCGGAAATGAAATAATACATAGTTTGTTTGAATAATACATAAACAGAACTTTTATAAATCTAAGGCTACCCTGAACAACAGGCAGCTACAACAGGAACGTAGGTACATCTTCAAGTCCCGCAACCATCGAGCACAGCAGCAACAGCAGCCAACATCTGCATGTAATGTGCAGAAGTGTAATATCAGTACAACTGACCCCATATACTGAGTAAGTAACAAACCTAGCCGTAGGTCAAAAGTAGTGACGAGCTTCCACCAAGTCGGGTCCAAAACCAATAGTCCACAACAATCCATAACAACATAAAGCAAATAATACCAGAAGTAACTCAGAGATAAAATACTCAGCCAAATAATAATTTCCAAAATTATAGTTCTTCCTTTCAATTACCTCAGTGAAAACCCAAATCGTTTGCTGGAGTTGCCAAAAATATGAATAGTTTGAAAACAATAAATTTCTCCCAAAATCTTGTCAATAATAAATAAGATGTTTTATTTTCTTTCCGGACAACCCGTGTAAAACAAATGCATCTCTATGCCCATCTGTCAAAACATGTGTGAGAAATCATGAATGATGTGATGTTGTACAACATGAGAAAAAGTAAATCTCTATGCATGTATGTCATGTGTGCATGCCAATGCAATGCAACTCAATGATAAAAATCATAAATAGCCCCTCGGGCAGAACATCACTCATATACAGCCCCTCGGGCAAAACCTCACAGTCACTCGTGCCACCCGGGCATACCTCACAATCACTCTTGCCACTCGGGCATACCTCACAATCACTCTTGCCACTCGGGCATACCTCACAATCATTCATGCCTCCCAGTCACTCAGCACTCGGCACTCGCACTCAGTAGGTACCTGCGCTCACTGGGGTGTGTACAGACTCCAGAGGGGATCCTTCATCCCAAGCGCTATAATCTGCACAGACAATTCACGTGCGATAATAATAAAGTATGCTACAGGCGGGTAGCCCCGATCCACACTCATCCTCACCAATCAGGCCCTCGGCCTCACTCAGTCATAAGTATGCTGCAGGAGGGCAGCCCTGATCCACACTCATCCTCACCAATCAGGCCCTCGGCCGAAATCCAACATGCTGCGGCGTCAGCCCGATCCCATACATACGCAACATGCTGCGGCGTGCAGCCTGATCCCATGAATATGCAACATAAATCAGGCCCTCGGCCTCACTCAGTCATAAACCTCTCAAGCCAGTCTGGCATCTCAGTAAAACAGGGCATTCGGCCCAAAACATTTATAAGCATCAAAATAGAGTCATAAAACTGAGTTATGATATGCAATGAAATGAATACGACTGAGTATGAATTTATCAATTTAACACAATAATTCACAATAATATGACCTCTGTGGGTCCCAATAATACTGGCACATAGCCTCAACATGATTTTTAATATGCTTTTCAACTCAATTTCTTTAACACATAAAACCGCATGGAAAATGCCAAGATTATTTAACTATAAAATTCCACAGAAATAATTATGTCATAATTTCTATAGTGCAGGTCCACACGCCCGTCACCTAGCATGTGTGTCACCTCCCAACAATTCACAAAATTACATATATTCAGGGTTTATACCCTCAACTCCAAGATTAAAAGAGTTACTTACCTCGAACAAGCCAAATCCAATGTCGAGCAAGTTAAGCAATGCTACAGCAATTCCATTATGCACGTATCAACTCCCGAACGGCTCGAATATACCACAATTAATTTGATTCAGTCACACAATTCATAGGAATTAATTCCATATCAAAAATGCTAATATTTCCACAAAATCCGAAATTACGCCCCAAAAATCACCCGTGGGGCCCACATATCAAAATCCGATGAAACTCACAAAATACGATAACTTATCCAATTACAAGTTCAACCATACTAATTTCACTCAAATTCGACTTCAAATCGGTATTCAAACTTGACAAATTCGTTTTTGTGACATTATAGAAATTTCCTTCTATTTCTCTTGAAGATTCAATAATCTTACCCCAAAAATAAAGATGAATTCATGGAATATAATCACAAAGGAGTTAAGAACACTTACCCCAAGTTGTGTGTAAATTTCCTCTCCAAAATCGCCCAAACCGAGCTCCAAAATGTCCAAAATGAGAAAAATCTCGGAACCCTCGTTTTTAAACACTGCCCAGGCATTTCCGCACCTGCGGTGCCTGGGCTCGCACCTGCGCATCCGCATTTGCGGACAAATATTTGCGCCTGTGGAAAACAACTAGCCT
Source organism: Nicotiana otophora (assembly GCA_000715115.1). Lineage (NCBI taxonomy): Eukaryota > Viridiplantae > Streptophyta > Magnoliopsida > Solanales > Solanaceae > Nicotiana > Nicotiana otophora. The sequence goes on along the minus strand of AWOL01S0041876.1, from coordinate 63,460 downwards.
CCCAAAACCTCGCATCTGCGTCCCTTCTCTCGCATCTGCGGGATCGCAGATGCGCATTCTCCTTCGCAGATGCGGCCTCGCAGATGCGGCCTCGCAGATGCGGCAAATTCCTCGCACCTGTGAGCACTGCCCAGTCTAACTCTTGGCCGCTTCTATGGATTATTTCACGCACATGCGGCTTCGCACCTGCGTTCAAAATCTTCATAGGTGCGATCACACCAGTAGGCAGCACTTCCAGCATTTCCTTAAGTCCAAATTTGATCTGTTAACCGTCCGAAACTCACCCGAGGCCCCCGGGACCTCAACCAATTATATCAACAAGTCCTATAACATAACACGGACCTACTCGAGGCCTCAAATCACACCTAACAACATCGAAACGATGAATTATACCTCAATCCAAAATCATTGAACCTTGAAACTTCAAATTCGATAACTTACGTCGAAACACATCAAATCACGTCCGATTGACCTCAAAATTTGCACACAAGTCACATTTCACATTAAGGACCTATTCCAATTTCCAGAATCATATTTTGACCCCGATATCAAAAAGTCAACTCCCCGGTCAAACTTCCCAAAAATTTAACTTTCGACAATTCAAGCCAAATTCCACTACGGACCTCCAATTAATTTTCCGGACACGCTCCTAAGTCCAAAATCACCATACGGAGCTATTGGAATCATTAGAATTAAATTCTGAGGTCGTTTACACATAAGTCGACATCTGATCACTATTTTAACTTAAGCTTTAAACCTTGAAACTAAGTGTTTCAATTCATTCCAAAACCTCAGCGGACCCGAACCAATGACCCCAGCAATTTACACAACAACTGTAAAGTACAATTTGAGAAGTAAAGGGGGAAGCCGGGTTGTAATACTCAAAACGACCGGCCGAGTCGTTACAATTGGTCTTTAGGAGAACCTCTCTCGATTATTTTCTTAACTAAGTTTATCAATGATTCAACAAGCCTCTTTCGATTACTAAGAAGAATTAATGAACTTAACCAACAAAATAATGCAAAGATATCACAAGTTATGCCTCTCTCGATTACATGAACAAGTGAATATAGATGCAACGATTAAATCATCCAAAATGATTCAATACATAAAACTAGAGTTATAATCCACAAACAAATATCAATACACTAAATCCATCAAACCCTAAATGGAACTACTCCATAGATATGGAGCAATTCATCGCAAATATGTTTAAAGTAAAGGAAGTTCCTTATTCCATAACCAGAGCTCGGAGCCAGGAAACTCATTCCTCTCATGATTTCCATGACACGAATCTTACTCTAGGGATCGAAATAAAAGGTAAAATACTCCTTACTCGTAATTAAACCAAACTCGGGTCTTGAGTGAGTATTGAATGATGAACTCCTTGTGCTTTTGCTTCTCCAACTCCTCCTTAGCCTCCCTAGGTCTCCAATATGTCAAAAGTACCAAAAATAACATTTTCCATGTATTTATACTAAGTAGGGTCGGGCCCAGACGAAATCACCTTCTCCTAACTGAAATAGAAAACTCACTCTGTAAAAATTGCACAGGCGCATCGCTTGGGGCGACGCGCCATGCGGGGCATTAGTGGGGAAATCCAGAGAGTTGAAATCTGTCAGGCAGTAGAAAAATATACACGCGCGGCGCCCCATGCGCTGCGACTGTGGGCTTTTCTCATAGTACGGAATTTTCCTCGCTTTTTGATATCCAGATGTAGTTTTCGACCCCCGAACGCGATCCCGGCTTAATCCCTTGGGCTTTTACTCCGACTTCAAAGCTCCAAATAGCTCAAATTCATTCCACACATCTACATGGCTCGGAATCACTGTTACAAGGCATAAAACACACAATAAGTACAAAACACTAGCGATTAAAGCTCAAACACAATAAAGGTGCAGTAAATTAGAGTGCAATAAGCGACTAAAATACGAGATTATAGCCTACCATCAAATATAACAAAAGTTAATAAATAAATACTTATAAATGAAAGATTTATTTAAAATTTACTATCATAACAGTCTTAGTAGATAACGTGCAATAATTTTTAATTTAATTATGAGATAAAATACTCTCAACTTAATGATTTATGATTAAGAAAAAAATAATTTTGAATAGTTAGTGATTTATTAAGAAAATTTGAGGATTTACAAGGTTAGTTACACACAATTGCATAAAGTTCTATTAGGCAAGCCTAGTACGCTGGCCGTTGGGCGTGTCTGGGGCGTAAGCCTCATGGAATTAAGCCCCATACATGTAATGACCCAAAAGGTCATCTTTAAATTTAATAATTAATTTTGTGTTATAAGACCTCGTAAAGCACTATTTATCATTCTTCGACTTGTGTGCGCAGTCCATAAAATTTTGCAAAAATGTTTTATGTGAAAAATGAAAAAATATGAATTTGAGCTTTAAAACTCAATTGAGTTGACTTTGGTCAACGTTTTGAGCAAACAGACTCGGATCAGTATTTTGACAGTTCTGGTAGGTCCGTATTGTGATTTGGGACTTGGGCGTATGCATGGAATCAAATTCCGAGGTCCCTAGCCCGAGATATGGAATTTTGATGAAAAATAAAAAGTTTAAGTTCAAATAGTGATCGGATGTTGAATTATGTGCAAACGACTCCGGAATAGAATTTTGATGATTCCAACAGCTCCGTATGGTAATTTTGGACTTAGGAGCATGATCGAAATTTTAATTGGATGTCCGTAGTGAAATTAGGCTTGAAATGGCTAAAATAGGAATTTAAGTTTGGAAATTTGACCGGGGAGTTGACTTTTTGATATCGGGGTCGGAATCCATTTCTGAAAATTTTCATAGCTCTGTTATATCATTTATGACCTGTGTACAAAATTTAAGGTCAATCGGACTTGATTTGATAGGTTCCGGTGTTGTTTGTAGAAATTGAAAGTTTCAAAGTTCATTAGGCTTGAATCTCTTAGTGATTCATGTTTTTAGTGTTGTTGGATGTGATTTGAAGACTCGACTAAGTTTGTATGGTGTTTTAGGACTTACTAGTATATTTGGTTGAGGTCTCGAGGGGCTCGGGCGTATTTCGGATGGTATTCGGAGTATTTTCCTTCATTTTGGCACTGCTGGTAGCTGCTGATTTATGGTATTTTAAACCTTCGTCGCGATCGTGAAGATTGGGACGCGATCGCGTAGGCTTAGTTGAGGCAGTGTTAATTTTGTTCTTCGCGATCGCGTGAGGTCAACCGCGATCGCATAGTTTTGGCAAGTTATGCATCACGATCGTGTGGCATTGTTTGCGATCGTGTAAGGTTAATTGAGGGCTGCTAAGTTTTGTGCTTCACGATCGCATGAAGCGGGATGCGATCACGTAGCTTTGAGACCTTGTGACTCGCAAACGCGTGAAGAGGACTGCGATCGCGTAGAGCTGGGAATTCTGTGCTCTGCGATCGCGTGAGGATATATGCGATCGCGTAGAGTTAATTTGGACAGTGGTAATTTTTGCTTCGCGATCACATGTGGATGTTCGCGATCGCGATGAGTAAAAGCCTGGGTAGAATGTTTAAGTTCTGAAAATGAGATTTCGTCCCATTTTCCATTTTTAACGAATTGGAGCTTGGATTGAGGCGATTTTTGAGAGATTTTCAGAGAAAACGTTGGGGTAAGTGTTCTTAACTCAATCTTTGTTAGATTATCCGAATCTATCACTGTTTTTAACATTTAATTGATGATTTAAGTTGGAAAAATTTGAAAACCCTCTTGGATAGATTTGAGAATTTGAGGGTCGAACTGTTATTGTAATTTAGTCATTTTGGTATGGTTAGACTCGTGGTTGAATGAGCGTTCATATTTCGTAACTTTCGTCGGATTCCGAGACGTGGACCCCACAGGCTATTTTTGAGTTAATTTCGGATTTTTATTGAAAAATATAGTATTCTTACAGAATTAATTCTATAATTTTTGTTGACTGTATCGAATTAATTACGACTAGATATGAGTCGACCGGAATCGGAAAATCGAGGAAAAAATATACTACTTGGTTAAATTGGAGCAAGTCGAGGTAAGTGACTTGTCTAACCTTGTGTGGGGAAAAGTTTTCTTAGGATTGGTATTAATTGTAATGTGATGAAAGTCGTGTACACGAGGTGACGAGTGTGTACACTGACTAAATATGAATGATTATGTTTTTAAATTGTAAAGATCATTGTTGCATATTAATTAATTTATTAAATCTTGTTATACTTTCCATCATTGATTTGATTTGTATACTTTAAATTTGCTTGACCTTTTCCTGCTAATTGTTTTACCTGTTTAGTTGAAACTTGGTTCCTTTTATTCTGCGCATTATTTGAAATTGATTTTCTTAAATCTAAATTTTATTAATATGAAATATTTGACATTTTAAATTTGGTATTGAAGTAACGTATTAAAAATTTTAAAATATTATTTTGCTGAATTATTTATTCCTGAATATTTGTGTAAGATTTTTGTACTCATCGTGATGGAGCCGTGAGCTCTTTATTGTGGAAAAATATTATTGATGACTCATTTTGGCATGAGCTGTGAGCTCTTTATTTTGAAAAATATTGTTGTTGAATTATGTTGGCACGTTAAATTATTTGAGCACTTGATGTGTAAATTATGATATATTGTGATATTGATACGCATGCGGTGGTATAAGGTCTGGGTGTTGAAACGCATGCGGTGAGATAAGGGTGGCTTGATACGCGTGGCTAGTAGGGGGAACTACTAAAAGTCATGCGGTGTGATAAGGATGGCTAAAACGCGGGATGGTATTTCGGAAAAAACGTTTTCTTTAAAATAAATTGTGAAGGCTTCCGCGGTAAGATAAGAAAATGAGATATTGTGAATTTAATTATGATTTGGGACTACGAGGCGGTACCTCGGTAGTGCCCTTGTTGATATTGATTTATGGCCGTAGTTGCCTTTGATTTTTATAGTGATTTTTTTTAAAGTTGAAAAGAAATTTTGTTTTGTTTCCATGAGGTATTTATTTGCCATTATTTGGTGTAATTAAATGTGACATACTACTTGATTCATTTCCATTATCATTTTATCTTATTAAATTGTTTAAATATTTTTTCATGTCATTATCTATTCTCCAGTAGGGCCTGGCCTGACCTCGTCACTACTCTACCGAGGTTAGGCTTGGCACTTACTGGGTACCGCTGTGGTGTACTCATACTACGCTTCTGCACATCTTTTTGTGCAAATCTAGATACATCTTACCAGTCTAGACGTTAGTGAGTTACCTGCGCACGGAGACTTCGAGGTATATCTGCCAGCGTCCGCAGACTCCGGAGTCCCCTTCTATCATTTTTATGTTGTTTCCTTATTTTTCTTTAGACCTTGATATATAGAGACATTGAGAATAAATTTTTAGAAGCTTGTGACTTATTTCTACCGGGTTTTGGGAGTTGTAATTATTTGAATTGTAGTTTATTTATCTCAGATATTTATGATTATTCTGCATTGATAGGCTTACCTAGTCTTAGAGACTAGGTGCCATCACGACCTCCTACGAAGGAAATTTGGGATCGTGACAATACATAAGCCCAGGGGCATTTTACGAGTGCTCTTCCCCAGGGCGAACCCCGAGCGAGTCCCAATTCAGCCTTTTAAAACAAAGGTTTAACATTCTTAAGTCCACCTGAAATTAAAATATCAAAGAACAAGCGTAAAACAAAGTGCGTTATGGAAATTTGTATCAAATTATCACTATTATCCTTAGCCCCACGGTGGACGCCAAACTGTTTACCCTTAAAAATGGATAACAATTGAATTTGTACGTGATTTTAAGAATATGTGATTTAATTCAATACAAGTGATTAATGACGTTAGATTAGCAAATAAAAGATAGAGTAAATAGCCAAACCAATAGCAGGGCTGAGTCCGGGCTCGGTTAAAAGCTTAATAAGAAACTTGCCTTCGGTCCCGAGCTTGGCACTTATGAAGAACTTATTAACAAAAACAAGAACTTGGAATAACTTTTAGAAACAGAGAGAATAGAAGTATATTGCCTCGGTCTCTGTGTTACAATGTGTCTGATGAATAATCCGCTACCTCTAAATACAATTCTAAAAAAGGTAAAAATCTTTCTTCTCGCTAATCACTGATCTACCAATGATACGGGCCGAGATTCACGCTGTGATATCCGGTTGAGCATGGATATCACTGCCCTTTATTAATCGTGTACGGTTGTTTGGCAATGCCTTCCGAAGTCTCGTTATTCGAATCAGATCTGGGGGCAGGTGTTTAATTTGTTCGAGCTTTGATACGGGTGGCTCCCAACTTCGATCTCGACTATACGCAATTAAGTCCTCTCTTCGTTCGTCCCACCGGGAAATCGGAGTGTTCGTTACCTCCGGTTTTACCCTTATATATGAGTAACGTTAGGGAAATTTTTGTATTAATAGTATAACGGAGAGTAAGATTGATCATTTTCGCATAGTAGCGGGGCAAATTTGGCCCCGTTCCCTTAAAAGAATTTAGTGATGGACTTTAGTCTGTCCATCTTTATAGAAAGAAAAGAAAAAAAAAAGTACGTAGTAACACAACATTGTGACTTTGCTAGTGTTCTTCTGAAAACTAAGTGTCACTAACTCTTTAAGACGCCGGAAACAATTAGGGTGCTTATTCTGTTGGTTCAATCCAATCTTAGATAAATTGATTTACTCTCTTTTTTAATTTTTGATTTATAAATAAGCAAAACGATCACCGAATCGGAATATATTGAGTTCAACTCGAGCTTTTCCGATTTCGTTTTATAATATAGCAAAAGGAACGGAAAACTTTATAGTTTTAATCTAGAACATTAACTACATCTCAGTGTGAAACAATTTGGAATCGGTTATATAAATTTTCACTAATCATATTCTTCATTTAAATAGGCCAACATTATACAAAACAAATATAAAAATTCTAATTTTAATATATGTTCATAATATTAAATTTGCTTAATTAACATGCTATAGAACTCCATTCAATTTGAGGGAAGAAGAAAATAACACGCGATAAAGAAAGAAATTTAATCAACTCAAAATTTTATTAAATTCCAATTGGGTAAAAATACGCAGAGACTTTTTATATACAATAAGTGAAATCGAATATTTCCTTTTTCTTTTCTGGTTGGAAAATATGAGAATGTTTTGATATGGTTGATGGTCCATTGACGTTGAACTGCAACCAGATAAATTGGGAGGGTTTCCTTCTCCCAAGTCTAACTTTGGACTAAAAATGAAAGAATAAATACATTTTAATTCCAGAAAGAAAAGAAATGAAAAGGTCGGTGTGCAACGTGACATGCCAGCTTATTAACAGGGACCCACTTAATTGGCTGATTAATTGACACGTGTCCAAAGATTCCCCACACTAAAACAATAAAATATATTATTACGATTTACGACTACTCTAGAACCGACAATTTTCTTTCCTTAGAAGAACAGAAAGATAGACGAAAATTATTACGTAATTAGTGAAACACCCAAAAGAATTAGAAAGGAAACTAAAGTACTAGAAATTATTAGTAGAGAATACCTGTCAATATGCTGAAATGACAAGTATTCGGTCAAACTTACCCTTACCATTATATTATTAAATTTATTCATATCATCGACAAACTTTTAAAAATGATCTAAATCTCCCAATTATTTTAGTTAAGTCACTTATTCTTCTTCTTGATCCATTATTTTTAGAGTTTAGGGTTTAGTATTTACCGACTTTCTTAACTGGAAAAAAATAAAAAAAAATATTAAAATAATACATCGGTTAGTAAATAAAGTATAGTAAATTGAAGAATATAAATTAGGTGACTTGTGTAAATTCCAAAAGTATTTACAATATCCCACCTTTAAGGAATTCGTTCCACAAAAGATACGGAGACTTTGCAAGCATAAGTGATAAAAGTTGAAGTTCCTAGGAGACTTTGCATTGTCGAATTCAGCTTTGCTTTAATCAAATACCTACGGATTGTGCACTCTTAAGTTAGTCGACCGAATATTAACTAGATAATTACAAAATATATTCGAATGTACATGTACATGCATAATGAACAACCACATATAATACATAACAAATAGACCCACAAAATTTTGCAGTGTGTATATGGCTATCACAAGAGAAGTGGGTGCCATGGTAATTAGAAATATCCATAAGTAATTTGTATTGTTTAGTATCTTTAGCAGTAATTTCTAAAAATAGTAAATCAAAAAGAAGAACAAGTGATTTAAATAAAAGGGATTTGGGAGATTTTGGGTTACCTAACGGACTAAAATGTAATTTTTAAAAGTTTACTGATAGTAGGGATAAATTTGACCGAATAGTATAACGGTATGGATAAATTTGACAGAATAGTATAACAGAGATTAAATGTAGACAATATCCAAAAATAAAAGAGTAAATTTGGATCTTTTTCCGTTCTTTATAAACAATGAAAAGAAGAAGCAATAGATAAATAATAAGTAATTCATTTTCGTAAAAGGAGAGCAATAAATGAATGACAATAGAAGGTTGAAAATAGTTGTCTTTATGTTGCCGCAAATTTGAACATTTTAATGTTTAAACTATTACTAGTAGTATTATAATTTGATGTACGAAATAACAATAGATGCCACATTTAATTGGTCATTTTTTGTTTAAAAAAAATTCCAAAGCTTTAAGGAATGATGTTGGTATTTGAATTTAATTAATTAATTTCATTTTCGAAAAACAAAACAAAATATATTCAGGAATACAAAAAAAAAAGACTTAATATGTAGGCTCTTTTTTCAATCCAGAAACTGATATGATTAAATTAAATCCAAACACCCAACCTATAGGTACTAATTAAAATTTTGCCATCAAACAGTAGCTCAAAAGATGGAGAATTAACGTGGGAATTGTCCTTTCGTTTTTTTTTTAGATTAAAAGATATGATCTAATGAAGCTCTAAACTTTATTGTTTTCAATAGGAGGAAACGGAAGGGATTTAAAAGAAAGTGCACATGGAAAAATTCCTAATTCCAGCCTAATTCTGTGTAACAAACCTACAGGGAGATATCCAAACTCGTTAGTGGGAAGCAAGCACCAGACTGTCCCAAATGCAGGGGATATTGTTATATAAACTCAGAGAGACTCTTTGTTAGGATATGAATGAGTTTAGTTTTTATTTTGCCTTAATTTTTTTTGTTCTGGAACCTTTTCCCATTCTCCCTTTTGTTTTTTCTTTAATGAAATTTTAGTGTTGCTGCTCTTTCTTGTTCAATCCAAAGCTGTAATCCGACGTTTGGTTATTTTTCATTTTGAATCAATACAAGTTCATAACAATTTGGTGCTCTCGTTGACCTTCCCTACAAATGGGTGAAGGTGAAATCCCTAATACTTGCCTGAGAACATTGGATACAGATATGAAACAGGTCCAACAACAAATAGCTGCTCATGACTTGAAGCTTGACACCATCTCCGCCACTCTGTTGGATATTCTAAGACTGGCCTCCTCCAGTATCTGTCGAGGAAGTTCGTGGTTTTCTCGGTCTTACGGGCTACTATAGATGCTTTGTCAGACATTATGCCCAATTGGCCTCTCCATTAACGGACATCCTAAAAAAAGATGCCTTTAAATGGACCGAGGACGAAGCAAAGGCATTCACTACTCTGAAACAAGCCTTGAGCTCTGTTCCAGTTTTATGTTTACCCAACTTTCAAAAACCTTTCTTAGTTGAGACTGATGCCTCCGGCACTGGCATTGGTGCGGTGCTAACCCAAGAGGGCCATCCCATAGCTTTTTACAGTCAAAAATTGTCACCTCATATGCAAGCTGCATCCACCTATCACAGGGAGATGTTCGCGATTGCTCAAGCGGTGCAAAAATGGCGACAATATCTGTTGGGTCGCAAGTTCGTAATTGTCACTGACCAGCAACCACTGAAAGCTCTTATAAACTAGGTTATTCAAATTCCTGAGCAACAACGTTGGCTCACAAAGTTAATTGGCTATGATTTAGATATAGTTTATCGACCTGGGAAACTCAATGCAGCAGCTGATGCCCTCTCCCGCCTTCCTACTTCGCAATTTCTCTCTCTTGCTCTTACTGAATTTGCCCTAGTGGATAAATTGAATGAGTTAAACAGAAAACATTCTGATTTACTGAATTTGCAACGCCAACTAGTCACTGATCCTATCGCCCTTCATGAGTACTCCTTTCAAGAGGGGCTTCTTTTTTATCACAACAGATTGGTTGTCCCACAAGACCATGTTCTCCGCAACCTTCTGCTGCAGGAATTTTACGCCTCAAAAATTGGCGGACATGGGGGAGTGGCGCGTACATTTCATCGATTGTCTTCAAATTTCTATTGGCCCAGAATGCGAGCGAATGTTAAAAAATTTATTCTTGAATGTGAAATATGTCAACAGATGAAGGACTCCTCATCAAAACCGGCTGGCCTTCTTCAACCTATACCTCTGCCTTCCACAATATTTGAGGTGATCTCTATGGATTTCATCACCGGTCTCCCTCCTTCCTATGGGCGCACAACTATTTTGGTCATCGTGGACTGTTTGTCCAAGTATGGGCATTTTTTGGCATTACCAACCTCCTTCACAAGCCAAAAAGTTGCTGAACTCTTTGTCCAAGAGTTCATCCGCTTACATGGCTTTCCGACCAAAATCATCACTGATCGTGATCCCATATTTTTGTCAGAATTTTGGCAAGAGATCAATCGTTTACAAGGTACTCAACTGGCCAAGAGTTCCTCCTACCATCCTCAAATGGATGGACAGACAGAAGCCTTGAACAAGTGTCTCGAAATGTACTTGCGTTGTTTTGTTGCTGACTCTCCTACCCTCTGGTTTAAACTTTTGCCTTGGGCAGAGTTTTGGTATAATACCTCCTTTCAGCATAGTTCCAAGATGACACCGTTTGAAGTTATTTATGGTAGACCTCCTCCCACTATCACCAGGTTCATTGCCGACTCTTCTCACAACCAAGCAGTGGTGGAGAATTTTAGACAACGTGATGAGACCTTAGCTATTCTCAAAGATAATCTTCACCAAGCACAAGCTAGAATGAAAGCTCTGGCAGACAAGGGTTGTCGTGATATTTCTTTTGAAGTAGGTGATTGGGTCTATGTTCGACTTCGTCCTTATCGGTAGTTGTCTATGCGACTACAACGTTATAGCAAACTCAGTCGTCGTTTTTTTGGTCCATTTAAAATTCTCCAACGCATTGGTGTTGTGGCTTACAAACTAGACCTCCCTACTTCTTCTAGAATCCATAATGTATTCCATGTTTCGGTATTGCGTAAGTGCATTAGGAATCCCTCTCAACAAGTCATGCCTATCGACCTCCTAGACCCAGCGACTCCCTTGATTCTTCAGCGGGAAGCGATACTACAACAAAGGCTGGTCTCCAAAGGAGGTCATCAAATCCAACAATTTCTCATTCAGTGGACTAGTTTGCCAGTGTCTGAAGCCACTTGGGAAGACAAACACACCCTCCAAAGAAAGGTTTCCTGATCTGAACCTTGGGGTCAAGGTTCAACTTGAAGGGGATGGCAATGTAACGAACCTAGAGGGAGAGATGGCAGAGCCACAACGCAGTACCAGAGTATTGCAGCCACCCAAACACTTGGATGATTACAACAACAACAACAACAACAACCTAGTATAATCCGAGGGTAGTGTGTACGCAGACCTTACCCCTACCTTGGGGTAGAGAGGCTGTTTCCAAATGACTTTCGGTATCTTTCCGTCCTAGAACTCCCCACCTTGCTCTTGGGGTGACTCGAACTCACAACCTCTTAGTTGGAAGTGGAGGGTGCTTACCATTAGAGCAACCCACATTGTCAACACTTGGATGATTACGTGGTCCCAAAAAGGACATCTCTGTCAAACTCGTTAGTGGGAAGCAAGCACCAGACTGTCCCAAATGCAGGAGATATTGTTATATAAACTCAGAGAGACTCTTTGTTAGGATAGGAATGAGTTTAGTCTTTATTTTGCCTTAATTTTCTTTGTTCTGGAACCTTTCCCCATTCTCCCTTTTGTTTTTTCTTTAATGAAATTTTAGTGTTGCTGCTCTTTCTTGTTCAATCCAAAGCTGTAATCAGAGGTTTGGTTATTTTCCATTTTGAATCAATACAAGTTCATAACATTCTAACTCATCAATTATCATCAGTAGTGTGCTCGTCTTAAGGAAGAGTATTAATGAGGGAGTAAAATCTATGTACTAATAGAGCAAAAAACACATATCAAATAACCTAAAAATAATTAAAAGTAAAATTTTATAATAAATATTAATTAGTAACATAATGAAAATGATAGCAAACATGCATTATAGGTTCGATTACGCTAATTATAATGTAATATGTTTTAGATTATTAGTGTGCATAACTTGAACTCTCAACTAAAATATTAGTAAAGCAAACTGAAATACAAGAATTCTTCAAGAGATTACAATTAATTCAAAAGTAATGTCACCAAACCTATATTACTTATATTTTTACTAATTTTAAATTATTATACAATTTATATTTCAGTGGTATGAGTTCACTTCATTTATTTGTTAGTACTGCTTATTCTATTTCCTTCCATGGACTTACTTTTTAAATTTATAAAACTTACAACTTTTTGTATTTTCAAATTCTTTCCTCATTACCATTTTCATTTTTCTTAGCAACAAACTAGTTAGTGACATATTGATGAATTTTTTCCTAAATTTTAGGTCCAATTAAATGCTTGTCACTTAAAATGAAACTAGTTTAATTTCTGAACACGTGTGTTGCACGTTGAATCTCATCCTAGCTAATCCATCTTTTAAGAGATTTCAAATTGGCCAAAGAACGAGGAAATATTTTTTAAAATGTTAGAGTTTAAGTTTCCATTCATCAGATATTTTATGATCTTAAAAATATCTATCTATTGCCAAATGAATATGCTATACAAAGCCAAAACGTGGTTTCTTCTTCAATTAACATCCATATACAATCCCATAAACACCCATAGCAAGAGATACCAGTAAGAACTTTAATAAAGAAAATGATAAAGTGCTCATTTAAACATATTATAGAGATCCTATGATATATATCAGGTGAAAAGGATAAAATAAACAATGTAAGAAAAGTTAAGCCCGAGAGCAAACAAAAACTACAAAAGCTAGGTAAATTTATAGATTTTTATTATACCTCAAATAATATCCTAGCTCCTGAATCCAACTCTGTTGATCTCAGATTAGCATACACTAATCCTGCAAGAATAAAGAAATAGGGAAACATCAATCTTTTTTTTTTTTTTTTTTTTAAATTTTATCAGCCTATCTGGTAATCACGAACGATGGCCATATAAGCTGGAGCACCTTGGCAATCAACTTTTTCTTAAATATTTTATGCCTTTTGCTCTTTGCAATTGCTCCTCATAAAATTACATCAATAATCTGTGTCTTTCATTTGCTCTCACACTCAAGTTTAGAAAAACTTCATCTGTAACTGTTAAAGTATGTGTCTCTTCAACTGCGCATTATTGTATTTGTAGTGATTATTAAGGGTATTTATTAGGGAGTGTTCTTCTTTTCACGTTTTTAAGAGTTATGAATAATAACGTAAGTACTTATTTCTTAAGGGTATTATTAAAATGTGGGAGATAAATCATTTAGTGGGAGTTTTTTCACTTACTTATTTATATTAGTGGGAGGTAAATTTACTTTTAGGTAGAGGGTAATTTGCTCATTCAGCTTTTAGTAAAGGTTATTTAAGTAAATTAACTTTGCACTAAAGATTTTCATGCTTATAATATAGTACTAGTATTTGGACACGCGCGTTGCGCATATATTATGTGTCGATGAGAACAAAATTTTCAAAAAGACCTAAGAATATTCATATATATATTTGATTTACAAAAGAAATAAAAATTGCAAGTTTTTGAAAATGATAGACTTTAATTGTATTCAGTCAATTCAATATAAGAAAAAACATGTCCCACAGAATTATCCAACTTTTTATGGGTGATGATATTAATTGAAGTATAAGAAAATAAATCTAACTACTAAATGCTAAAAAAAGCCTACTAAATAAAAAATTTTGCATGTCCACCAATGGCAACTTAAACTACGTTTGATTTATCCAAGAGCATTCAAAATTCTGGAAAAAAGGGATTGAGGATCAAAGCATGTTGTCATTTTTGATTTATTACTTTGATAAATTAATTCATAAAAGTCGTCCATTGTCTTTTTTTCAAATAGTATGTAGGAGAACATTATTGAGCATAGAAAGATGTGTCGTATTAATTACTAATATACCTAATCAATAGCACCATCGGGACTTAGGAGGTAAGTCAGTTGATCCATGAGGCCAAAACATCTAGTGGCTAGTGCCACTTAGATGCGTTCCTTTACTTTTTCATGGCGATCTCCCAATACTTTTTTTAATGAATTCAATATATACTTTGCGTTATGCTGTGAATGAATAATACAGATTAAAAATCTAAGAGGATAAAATTTATGAGACCGTCAATATCTCGTAATAAAATTTTTTAATGAATAATTATCTTTTGTGGATATCTGTTGAGATCTCAAAAAGAATATATCAATTTACACATATCTTATCTAATTGAATCTAGGTAAAAATATTTTAGTATATGTCCACCTAAGTAGCTTTTCTCACTGTGACCAATAATCATGGGGTGCTCCTTTGAGACATTGAGCAGCATACTTTGAACTTTTTAATTAAAATTCAACAAAACTCGCTCCTTGTAAAATAGATTGCTGATATGCTCTATAACATGAGTCAATATCTATAAAAGAAGATAACAAGGATGTGAAATAGTCTACAAATCTAGCAAAGAGCTATAATGAATTATAAATATAATCGTATAATAAAGAAGTTAAATGGTAAGTGAGCAGCCAATTATGGATAATTAGTAGGCGTTTGGACATAAGAATTGTAAAATTCGAAAAAATGGTGAAAACTTTTTTCAAGTGAAAATGGTATTTGAAATTTAGAGTTGTGTTTGGACATAAATTTCAGTTTGGGTTGTTTTTGAAGTTTTGTGAGTGATTTGAGTGAAAATTTTGAAAAACAACCTTTTGCAGTTTTTCAAATTTTCGAAAATTTTCAATATGCATCTTCAAATGAAAATTGGAAATTTTATGAACAAACGCTGATTTCGAAAAAAACTAAAAACAATTTGAAAAATTCTTCAACCAAATTTTATGTCCAAACGAGATCTTAATAACCTTTACCGATCAGTTAAATGCCAAATACATTATGTATTCTACTTGTATATTCATGTTGAACTATGATGACCCAAAAGGTCATCTTATATTTTAGAACTCGAATCTGCGCTCTTAAACCTTAAAAATCTTAGTTTTATCCTTCTCGATTTGCGTGCACAGTTCGAGCATATTTCCGAAAAGCTTTTATGTTGAAAATTGATGAAAATAAGAATTTATGCCTTAAAAGTTAATTTTAGTTGACTTCGGTCAATATTTTTGGTAAACGGGCCCGAATCCGTATTTTAACAGTCCCGGTGGGTCCGTATCGAATTATGGGACCTCGACGTATGCCCGGAATCGAATTCGGAGGTCCCTAGCTCAACTTATGATTTTTTGATGAAAATTAAAAGTTTGAAAAATTAATTATTTTTAAGAATTGATTGATGTTTGACATTGTTAGTGCCGGGTCCGTATTCTGATTTCGGAGCCCGGTACAAGTTTATTATGATATTTAAGACTTGTTTGTGAAATTTGGTGAGAAACGGTGTTGACTTGACGTGATTCAGACGTCCAGTTGAGAAAATAGAAATTTTAAAGTGTTCTTGAGAATTTCATTTGATTTGGTGCTAAATTCGTAGTTCTAGGTGTTATTTTAGCGATTTGATCGCGCGAGCATGTTTGTATGATATTTTTAGACTTGTGTGCATGTTTGGTTTGGAGTCCCGAGGATCCTTGGGTGAGTTTCGGATAGGCCACGGGATGCTTTGAACTTTGAAAATCTGGTATTTTACTGCAATATGTATTCTCGCATGTCCTTCTTCGCGTTCGCGAAAGTACTCTCGCGAACGCGAAGAGTAAACTGGGCAGTTGAAGATTTCTTTTTCGCGAACGCGAAGGCTTGGTCGCGAACGCGAAGCGATGGGGGCGTTACCCTTTGCGAACGCGTAGGCTTGGCAGCAAGTACCCTTCACGAACGCGACAGTGCTCTCGCGAACGCGATGAACACTATCGCCCAACACTTAACAGAATCTAAAATGGGATTTTAGCCAAAAATTCATTTTCTCAAAAACCAAACGGTAAAAGGCGATTCTTCAAGAGCCATTTCTTTTCCAAGTTGTTGATAAGTGATTCTAAACCATTTTCTTTCAATTATCCGTTACATTTCTTAAATTTTCAACCTAAAATCTAGAGTTTTCATGGTAGAATTAGGGGTTAGGGTAGAAACTAGGGAATTCGGGAATTTGAGAATTTAGACCTCAATTTGAGGTCGGATTCCAAAACTAATTACATATTCGGGCTCGGGGGCGAATGGGTAAAAGAATTTTGATCCGAACCTCGGGTTTTGACCAAGCAGGCCCGTGGTCGATTTTTTGACTTTTTGGAAGAAAATTTAAAAAATTTAATTTGTGAAAAATAATTGATTCCTTTAGCAATATTTGATATTATTGAGTCATTTTTGAATAGATATGAGTGGTTTGGAGGTGAATTCCAAAGGAAAAGCTGTGATTGAGAATTAAGTGGCCTTCAGAGCGAGGTAAGTGTCGTGTCTAACTTTGGCCTGAGGGAATAGGTATTATGTGTTCATTTTCTACGTGTTTGGTTATTAAATACGATGTATGAGTGAGGTGACGAGCATTTATGCATCGTTGTCGAGTCATAACATGCGAGTAAAATTCTATTCTTGTCTATTTTGTAGCCTTAAATTCTACTATCCATGCTTATCGGGTTATTTGAAATGATGGGTGACTCATATCTAGTTTCAGTGAGATTTGGTAACTTTTGAATATTGATTCAAGGTTGAGATTACATTGTGCTATGGATTATGGGTAAAATACTGGTTTCCTTGTGATACTCTTATCTATCCATTGTTATTGATTTTGTGATCGGTGAGGAGGAGTGTAAAGCACGAAGGGTGAGACCGTGCATGCATTATTTATATTGTGAGGAAGAGTGTAAAGCACGAATGGTGATGCCGTGCATGCATTATTTATATTGTGAGGAAGAGTGTACATCACGAAGGGTGATGCCGTACATGCATTATTTATATTGTGAGGAAGAGTGAAAAGTACGAAGGGTGATGCCGTGCCATTCTATTTATTTATTTGGTGAGGTTGAGAGTAAAAGCACGAAGGGTGATGCCGTGCAGTTTTCCTTTGATGTTTTAATTGCTCAATTCGTTTAAGGATTTTTTGTTTAATTCTATCTTTTCATTATTCTCACTCTTTATGTTCTATTCCCCCACTGTATGTCCCCTTCCCATTATTTCTGCGTTATTGCTTTATTTACTGTTGTTGCCACTAGCATGATTATACTGTTCTGCTTATATGTGGGTGTCTTGTCCTAGCCTTGTCATTACTTCGTCGAGGTTAGGCTCGACACTTACCAATATATGGGGTCGGTTGTACTGATGTTGTACTCTGCACTTTCTGTGCAGATTTTGATATCTGCTCAGGTTGATTGAGATTTGCTACTAGTCCGTTGTCCGAAGACTCAAGGTAGATCTGTCGGCGTTCATAGACCTTGAAGTCCCCGTCTATCTTTTATGTCCTACTGTTTTTTTTCTTTCAGACAGTTGTATTTCTTTTAGACTAATACTTGTAGTAAATTCTAGAATGCTCGTGAATTGTGACTCCAGATCCGGGTAGTAGTAATTAATACAGTTTTATGATATTCCACACTTATTATATTTCATCTTAGTTAATTATTGTTATATACTGAATGAAAATAAGGAATTGGTTTAACGATTTTTCTAACGTTGGCTTGCCTAGCAAGTGAAGTGTTAGGCGCCATCACAGTCCCGTCGGTGAAAAATTTCGGGTCGTGACATGAACAATAGTAAAGACTTGCCAATACTTATGAATCACAATTGAATAATGACTCAACTTCAGAAATTTGCACAAGTAATAAATTAAAATGAGAGATAACGTAGGATTATTATCATTATCATTAAAAATAAATATCTAAAGCTTGTATATATAATAAATGTGCTCAATTTTATTTTTGGTATTCATTATAATGTGTAATTACATTTTTATTCAATAATGTTAAAGGAGTATTGTTAAACTAAATGGTAAAATGGTCGTTTAAATTTTGAAGGATATTTTAGTAAAATAACTTTACCCAAAAGTCGTCACACTTATACTATAGTATGATGATGAAGCTAGAGACTTGAGAAACAAAAATAGAGTTTAAGGGTGTGTTTGATACGAAGAAAAATATTTTTCATTTGTAGGAAAATGAGTAGTTTTATCATTTATTTTCCCTTGTTTTGTAGGTGAGTGAAAGTTTTGTAGGTGAGTGAAAAACTTTTTCCGAAAAAACTTTTTTAGTATTTGATTAGAGAGTAGAAAATATTTTTTTATTCTACTCTCCTTGCCCTCATTCTCCCAAATTTCCATGTTTCATGTGCGCCCCCTCCCCCCATCCAATATTTTCAAGACTTTAGTTTCTTCAAGAGTTTAATTATTCTTTTAAAAATTCACACAAACACAATGGAACTAATGTGCTGTTTTATTTTTTTACGCAAAAACAACATAGAAATTAGTGCTCCATGACTAAATCGAAGTAATCTTTTTTTGGTTGAAAAAAGTACTATTTTCTACAACATGAAAAGAAAGTACTCATTTTGTTGAAGTTAAAAAAAAATACTTACATCATGAAAATAAAGTACCTTTTTTTGTTGATATGAAAGAAAATACTTTTTACATCATGAAAAGCAAATACTCAGTTTTTTGAAATAAAAAAAAAATACTCTATTTACAACATTAAAAGAAAGTACTATTAATAATATTTTTATTTAAGGTGGGTGGGGGTGGGTGGG